>VOMN01049214.1:0-58417 GCA_014899125.1 Orchestia grillus | reverse complement strand
TAAAGCTTTAACTCAAAGCCTGATCGTTATCTCATACGGGAATCTATGTTTCTACATCAAACCGTTATCTCACACCTAAATCTTTTTCTCAAAAAATTATCTCAGAACTGAGCCTGTTCTCAACACCAGACTCTGATTTTTCATATCGTATTTTAACATTAGACCCTTATCCCGCAGCTGTTTATTTATCTCAGCCTTTTTTTATCTCATTAGTGAATCTTTATCTCAAAACCCGATACCTATTTCACCAATGAATCTTTATCTTAGCACCGAGTAATAGTCTCACAACTAAGTCTTAATCTTAACGCTATGAACATTATCACAGATCTGAATTTTTATGAAATGGGGTTAGATGAGTAAGATTTAACTATCCTATGCTATGGAGACTGACTTTCCCAGCTGGACGCTGTTAGGATACCTCAGGTCTAGCTATGCCTTCGGGACTTCTAGCTTTCGCGCCCACTTTGCTTCTTTCCATTTTCATGCCTTCTTTACTGATTATTCTTAATCTTTTCTGCCTCTTCCTTCTTAAATTGCTGTTTCTAAGCGCAGGAAATCCTGTGTGGGGACACACATATGCGCAGATGCCACCTTTTTAAAGTTCATGCTAAATAGTACCTGCTTCACCCCTCTTCGAATCACATTTTATGTGGGTAGGGACGAATCTAATCTACTAATATCTAATAATTAACTAATAATCTAATCTAACTAAATTTTTATCCCAACATCGAACCTTCATCACCCAACTGAGCCCTTATCTCGCAGTGAGCCTACTCATGAAGTTGAGCTCTCTTCAGCACAGCTGGTTTATTTTACTTCATGGAATTTTTTCCAAAACTGAGCTTTTTTTTCAAAACTGAGCCTTTTTTTCAAACAGCCATTTTTTCAAAACAGCCTTTTTTACAAAACAACATTTTTTTCAGCACAGCCTTTTTTCAAAACAGCCTTTTTTCAAAACAGCCTTTTTTTCATAACAGCCTTTTTTTCAAAACAGCCTTTTTTTCAAAACGCCTTTTTTTCAAAACGCCTTTTTTTCAAAACAGCCTTTTTTTCAAAACAGCCTTTTTTCAAAACGCCTTTTTTTCAAAAGAGCCTTTTTTTCAAAACAGCCTTTTTTTCAAAACAGCCTTTTTTCAAAAATGCCTTTTTTCAAAACAGCCTTTTTTTCAAAACAGTTTTTTTCCAAAACAGTTTTTTTTCAAAACAGTTTTTTTTCAAAACAGCCTTTTTTTCAAAACAGCCTTTTTNTTTTTTCAAAACGGCCTTTTTTTCATAACGGCCTTTTTTTCAAAACGGCCTTTTTTTCAAAATGGCCTTTTTTTCAAAACGGCCTTTTTTCAAAACTGAGTCTTTTTTCGTGAGCCTTTTTTCAAAACTGAGCGTTAGATTCTCCTTGTATTGAGGGTTTTCAATACAAGGAGAGTACCGGGGGAAGGTACCGAAGGCAACGCATTTCGAGGACCTGAGGTCGGATAGGAGAGGCGCTTCTGTAAACGTGTCATTTCTCCACTGGTTGGGACCTTGGAAATTTGGAAGGGGTTCGAACACTTCATCCCGGGCTGCATTGGTGTGCCGCCTTTTCGGCAAATCTTGTTCGATGTTCCTTTCCTAGAAGAGGTGCTTCGCCCGGGGTATCGAACCCGGGACTGCACAACAAGTGATCACAAGCTGTCATTTGCGATGCTGGGCCCCAACTTATAAGAATGATTTTTTTACCCAGGGTCCTGGAGAGAGCAACTGCGTGCAAGGAGAAGCTGAGCACCAACCTGCAGGAGTGCCCCGAGCACCCCGGCACGCTCGAGATCATGAATAAGATGCACCGCACTCTGATCAAGCACTACTGTGCCCACGACGCCGAGGAGTTCATGAGTGAGTCAAACGTTTCATTAACACGCCAATGATGGGGTCGGTCTGCAGGTAGTCCTAGATTAAAGTAGAATATGCTTTATGTTTCAATTTCTAAGTTCTAAGTTTTTGAAATATGCGCTCAAGATTCAAGAGAACATGCTTCGAATACATAATGCTAAGAAATATGAACGTAAATCAAATCCTGCGTAAAATAAATACGCGTCTACAAACGACGTCCTGAAAAAGATGCCCTGGCAATTTGAGGACAAGTAGTTTTCACTTCATGACACACTTGAATCAGTTACAATATTATTTTTTTAATTAGGGTAACCTATTCAAATTGAGATGTTAACCCAAAAAATTAATCCAGGGTATTGCACACCAAATCTTCGACAACTGTGATGGTTATAGGCGTTGTGAGTAGTAGTCATGTCATGGTACCTTACATTTTTCCCCAGGATCTCAGGGTTAATGCTGCTGGATGCATCAACGTTCTATAACTGGTTTTTAGGCCCTGGATAGATAAAGTATCCATTGGAAGGCCACACACCTTTCACCAAGACTCAGCACCTTTTCACAAAGCCATAGTAACCCAAGATTGATTATCAGAGAATTTTTCGATCATGTGACACCCAATTTGTGGGCCCCAAACTAGCCAGATTTAAATCGTATGGACTATTTTGGGGGCAGCGTTATTGGAAGGGAGATTAATCGACATCCTCATAGCACCACAGCACTGAAGGCCCCCATTGTTCAGGTTTTGTCTGAAATGAATATGGTCTACTTAATTTCAGCTTGTGAAATGTTTTGGACCCTCGTAGAAGCAATCATTGAAGCTACAGTTGGCTTCATAGAATAATTTGAAAACGAAGTAGCGAAGATATTTGAACTAATTTGATTTGAATGTATCAATTTTTTGCTAAAATATTATAGCTTATTTAATACACTAAAAATGTCTTCAAATAGCCCTCGCACCCAGTAGTACTCGTGCCGTGGCATTGGCCCCTTTGCATGTCGAATGACTTCAAGTTTTAGAAGCTGTCTAATGTACTTTGATCGTGATCTGCAGGGATTATGCAGTGATATACCACCTGCAAATTTCAGTGAGTGCTGACTAGCTGTTATATCATGCATTTTTAGGTTCCATCTCCGAACTCTTTCGTATACATTAACATCAGCACCTCCATCTGAGCCATTATTTCATTACCTAATCGGTCGAGTAATTTGGTTCAATCATTTCATAGGTCTTTATGCAACTAATTTTCAATTCAGAAAAATCTTTCCTTTACAGGAGTACTGCGACACGTAACGGTGGACTGCGCCCGCCGCGTTATGAAAGCGATCACGGAGTGTTGGGGGAGAGCTGGTCTCGACTACAACGACATCACCAGCGTTCTTAGGAGGCTCACCAAGAGAGAGATGCTCTGCCAGTAAGTCGTGCTGGCCGCCAGTGAGTCGTGGTGTTTAGGCGAGTCATGATGGAGTACACGAAGAATGACCCGTAATGTTTTTGTAATAAAACTTAACAAAATCCAAATAAAAGCGCAAACTACATTTATTCACCTCTGGCACTAACAGCCAAGTGTCATCTAAATCACTCTTTTCAAGTATAGCCCCTGGTCAATGAGTATTTTTGCATTTTCGTGTTAGCTTTTTCCCGGCCACTGGTGAAGTGTTTGAAACGGTCAATATTATTGACGGTGAGTGCGAAATTCTTGCCTTCCGGTAGCTTTATTACATGGAAACAATTCACGAAAATTTCACGGGATGGCTTTTTGGACTTTTGCGTACCGTTTTAGAGCTTTAAATGAATTGTGTTTTACGTGAACAGGCAGATGGTGGGCACCCAGAAGTGCTTAGCAGAATTCTTCAGCCAGTCGGAGGCGTGTAGAGGGGACATGGCGGACATGGTCCTCGCCAAAACAGCCCTCGTTCTCGGCGAGGTCTCCTGCGCCGTGTATGGGGAGGAAGGCAAGCATCTTCGAGGTCTTTGAAGCAAAGAACCTCCAGAAAAGTACCTCGTTTGTGGGATATTAGGGTGTTAATAATGACAGTCATAATGAAGGGGGTGATGCAAATGTAGCATTATATGTGTTGTCAGAGTAGGACAGACTTCAGTGACGGGGTTGCAGTCACTTCAACCTGTGGTGGGGTTCGAACTGGCCTCGTAAAATTTATATTTTCTGCTGGGATACTACCTAGAATTTGTCTTCATTTTCGCTTAAAATTCACCTGATTTTAGTCCTTTTTCTGATAACCGTACAACGACCGAATTATTTCGTGCAATAAAACTATTGAACTACATGTGAAAAACTACATCAACTGCCTCATAAAACGGGACCTTACAGTGCCATCGGTTCTTTTGGGGTTAGAACAGTTAATGTGTTTCAGTGTTTAGGGGGTTCTAGGATGAACATCTCATAAATTTACGTGTTCTGAAGTCTTCCTGTTTCTATTTTAAAATAGCCATCACTTCAAGGTAAAATTTAGAGTCAATAGAAAGGTTTCTTAGACTCTCGTGGAACTTGATCGTCGGTACCGAAATGGATGAGATTCAATTAATGAGTTTTTGGGATGAGTAATGACCTAACTGTTCCATCTTCGTTGGTGTGTGGCCCAGGGCCTCCTATAACGCATGAACTTTATATTATGCGTTGGTCTGAGATTTTGCTTTTATTTTGATTTTTCCATTGATGTTTTTGTTGTATACTTCGTTGAGATGAATAAATTTTTATCAACAGGCAAAATCTCATCTTAGGCCTAATGGTTAGGCTACCGAGTCTGACTTTGCAATCATATATTCGATCATTTGCGTTAAATAAAGTTTTTGTTTAACAAAACTGAATTGAAATATGCGGCATTTATAGGAGATCCGGGAAAACGGTGTGCTGATTTGCGTCCAGTATTGACTTGCTTAGGATCGAAAATTTGATTAAACCTTAACAATTTGCCATTGTTCTGAAATGTTTACGAGCTTCAAATAAATTTTAAAAATCAAATAATTATTTTTTTCAACTCCTTATCAAAATTAGAAATCTTTTGAATAATAATTTAAATTATAGCAAACATATATAATGTACAAATCAGATTCCCAGAATATAATTTTCTTGAATTAGCTTCAAATTAGTTATCTAACCTGAGAATACGTGCTTAAAAATCAGTTCGGTTGTGGAAATTTGCCGTGCAAAGGCTACCAGCGAATTCTGAACATACAGTCACCCCCTTACCTTGTTTCAAAATGCATCGAAAAAATTACCATTACTACTGAAGAAAGAATTTAGTCTTGCACATCCAACGAAATTTTTATTCCTCGTAATGAAGAAACAAGTTTCTCCTATAACTTAGTTTCCCTGTAGGCAGGTTAGAAAATAACATATCCTCTTTAAGTGTTACTTTATTGTTCAGTAATATTTTTCTTCTCAGTCATTACAAGCACGGCGAAGAAATGTCCACTGCACTTAGTGGCGAAATTCCAGTGTCAGAGGAATTTCCAGTACATACAGTATGTACATGAAGAAAGAGACGTCATGTGCTCGTAATGATTGCTGTATAACGGGCTAGAAATCCGTGGGGTTTCTCTTCCTGGAGACTGCACGGTGTGAAATTATTAAACCCTTTTAAGTGCGGAAAAGTATGTTCATGCGGTACGTGGAGTAAGAGTTTTAGATCTCAAATACTTCTGAACATGGTGAAATAAAATGCGAGATAGTTAAATACTGGTTTATTATTCCGTAGATTTTCACACCATCCAGTCCCGATGTCTAAAATGACACGTTACGAATTTGAATTTGAAGAACAGATAAGAGAACAGCCATGCAGTACGGTGCAAGTATTCCATATTTTTTAAATTTTACTGAGCTGCATGGATATTTTAGTCTATAAAGTTGCATGTATATTTTAGCTAAATAGTCGTGAATAGCTTCAGACTCGTACGCTCGTGCTGCATGGGTTTCTAAAGAGTTTGAAACTTAAATGGGCTACTAATTCAAAATCGAATTCAGTAAGTTTGGTTTTTAACACCCTGGAATATTGAATTCAATCCTGAAAAACATCATGAGAAGGCATTGCTTTAAAATAAGAAAAATTAAATTAATTTGTGATAGCAAGTTATACTCTCTTCTTACTTTGCTTTTATTTCGATTGCCATTACTTTAGAGGAGGCGGGTAAAAAGTGAAGAATGAGACATATTAGAGTTAGGCAGCATTCCTTCTCATGGGCATAGAATAGGCCATAGGCAATAGGGTAAGGCTTATCTATCCTATGCTATGGGGACTGGCGTCCCCAGGGGAACACTGTTAGATTACCTCACCTTGAGCAAGGTTTTCGGAACTTCTATCTTTCGTGCTTCTTTCCATTTTCATGCTTCGTTCACTGATGATTTTCATATTTTCTTCCTCTTTCTTCTCAACTTACTGTTTCGGTGTGCAGGGGATCTTGTGTATGAACACACCTTGTGCATATATTCCCTGGTCTCCAATGTCCATACTAACTGGTCCCTTTCTTTCTGTGCGAGATTGTCTGTTACTTGAGCACTGCCATCCTCACTACTATTACTCCTACTACTTCTACTAATACTACTACGACTACTACTAATGATAATAATAATACTGTACTGATACTTCTATACATGATGGAGTCTCATTGAACGCCGTAGGTAATTGTTTACTTTAGAGCCGCATAGACGTACGAGGCTTTCAAGTTTAAGTACCGGATAATCAAAGGCGTTATTTTCAAGACCGAAGCGATTTTATCTCAAAGCAGCTCAAATTATTCTCCGCACTCGCTCTACGTTTTACGATCCGTTTCATTTTTAGCTCACTTAGTGATGCGTGACGCAGAAGATGCTACACCTGTGGACAGTTACGAAGGTAAAAATGGTGGGACGAATAATGATTCAGAAATGATACAAAGTTTAAAAAATTGACATTCCAGCAGCCGTACTTGCTGATAGAAATTGGGATTCTATGAATTAATTTGTGTGTTTAAGTTGCAGGATAGACAGCCACTGAATTATTCATGCCCAGGAGAGTCATCCAGACGAATTATTCAGGCAAATGAGTTTCTAAGTTACAACGAATATCTCAGGACAATGATCTCGGCTGTTGAGATATGCTATTTTCTGTGCAATTTAAACGTTTTCTTAACATATACTGAAATACTGGACTCGACCGAAGCGTGAAATAGAGTTGGCGGAAGCTGAAACCATTCTGAAGAGCTCTCGCTAGCTTTCTTCAATTCATCTATCAGCTTGAAAAAATATTTGAAATATCGTGCAGTTAAACTTCTCCTTTTTTTGTTGGTGAAAGCTTGAAATGGAGTGGCCGTGTTTGATGAGAAAACAGAAGAGGAGCTCTTCACTGTTCTATAATAACTCATTTTAAAGTTCTCTTCGGAGAGTAGTCGTTCCGTTCACGTTGGTCAGCTATGTTCCATTTATCAAGACGAAAGTGCGGAAGCACAAAGCCCCTCCCACGCTCCGCCCCCTCACCCACGTTCCAGCCTCCTGGCTCGGATCATGGAAGCGACGACTGCCGAGCTCCGCCTCTGAAGCGCTCCAGTTAAGGGTTACGGCAGCGCTCGAGGCCGGCAGTTACTGTTGCAGAGTGCCTGAAGTGAGTCGGCGGCTTCGCTTTTCTGCTTCACGCACGCTAGCTTCGGTCTGCCATTCCGAAATAGCTTGTCATACGAAAGATAGTTTTGGTTTAGTGCATCACAATGCCGCGGCCGACAAGGGAGAGCTACGGTGACCAGAAGCCGCCTTATTCTTACATTTCGTTGAC
This sequence comes from Orchestia grillus, assembly GCA_014899125.1. Classification (NCBI taxonomy): domain Eukaryota; kingdom Metazoa; phylum Arthropoda; class Malacostraca; order Amphipoda; family Talitridae; genus Orchestia; species Orchestia grillus. Next base: position 50,788 of record VOMN01049214.1, on the reverse strand, counting down.
GGCCATGGCCATCTGGAACAGTCCTGAGAAAATGTGCACTCTGGCAGATATTTATAAATTTATAACAGATGGCTTCCCGTACTACAGAAAGAACACTCAGCGTTGGCAGAACTCCCTGCGCCACAACTTGTCCTTTAACGACTGTTTCATCAAAATTCCGCGGCGGCCAGACCGCCCCGGCAAGGGGGCCTACTGGACCCTGCACCCTTCAGCCATGAATATGTTCGAGAATGGCAGCTTCCTCAGGAGGAGGAAACGATTCAAAATCACTAAGCCAGAAAAAGAAGCTCTCGAAGCGGGCCTGCAACAACTGAACGGAGGTTCATTGAATTGCATAGAGAACAGTCGATGTCCTGGCGAGACGTTACTGAGCTCACCTGTTCCTCCCGTCGCTCCGCCAACTTCTCACTCAAAGATTCCTTTCAATGTGGAAACTTTAGCCGCATCCGACGCTAAGAGTCCTCAGCCTCTCGTAAGCCTTCCTAATATTTCTCCTGGACATTTTCCCATAGGTTTATCTCAAAATGTATTTTCTCCTCCATCTTTGCCTCATCGACCAATTTTATACGGGCCCAGTGATATTTATCCAACTCCTTCAGCAGCTGGGTTCTATTCGTCGTTGTATCCACCGCCTCCTCTACCGCCACCTCAGTTCCAACCGACACAGTCTTATTTATCAAGCCCTCCTACATCTCTTCATCACCTCTACGCCGCTGCAATGGCCGCTACTCTATCACCTAGCCTGGCTCCATCAATACCCCTGCGCCCCACAGCTCTTCATATGCCACCAATCACTCTAGCCTCTTTATCGGCGTTAGGATCACCTTTTTCTGGCGTGCCCTTCCGACCACAAGCGATTTTGTCGCGGCCGTGCTACCCCGGAATGCCTCCCAACAGCGCCGCCGCTCGCTTCCTGTCGGCCCATTCGCCTCCGCACTCTCCGCCCGCCAGTCTTGCCAGCCTCGCGTCTCTCATGTCCACTCACTCAAGGAACCAAGAAGCCGACGACGACGAGCAAATCTTAATTGACGATTTTGAAGAAGACGAGGCAGGGCATGAAATGGTCACAGATATGGTGTCCAAGTTACGGGCCTCCATGGAGTACAGCGAAGGCAGCGGTAAGCGTGATATCAGCAAAACGATCACTCCGCCTCCGTCGGGTCCTGCTGTTGTCACAGAGTCTCCATCGAAATCAACGAGCGGGGACGTCCTTGTTTCGAGTTCTCCGACTGCTCGGTCAGTCTGACCACGAATGAATCTGTTCAGTGTGCTGGAGAAGTAATGTTGCTAGAATATTTGGCCTACTAGGTGCCAACAAACTGCGCTACCAATACAGTACTTGCTCGTAATGAGATCAGCATAGGTGCAAAGAGTTAACGATGATAGCGTATGCGTCCTTCTTTGAGTATGTAGATAATATTTCCTATTGGTTACCAAAGAGAAGTACAAGTTAAATCCTTCATAAGATGTCGAAATGTACATGCCAATACGTCGTCGTTGAATTAAGGTTTTGTTTCTACTTAGTTTCAATATGAACTTGATAATTTGGAATTCATGTTCGTTTAAATCGGTCAGGAAGACAGTTTTCGCAGATTAATAATTCTCAATTTGGGGAAACGATTTTCTCATATATTTATAACTACATGTACGAATATTTAGCATTATAGTGGTCGTTGAGAAGAATGTGCTTTTTTAACTGTAGACGGTATTGGATTTAATTTAAAATAAGTTTCAAGTAATTGCTCGAAAGTCAAATTTAATACCTACTATATATTTCTTTCCGGATTTTGCGGCTAATGTTAACTAAAAGGTGCGTAGATTTGGAATCGAATTTTTTATGAATTATTTTCTTGCAGTGTGTGGCGTTTTTAGAGCGTTTTTGTATTCGCGATACGAACTAAATATGTTGTTTGCTTCGGGTACAGATAATTGTGATAGAGGTCTATTTGCTAATATTTTTTTTTTCGCAACCATCGAAAGTTTGCGCAAATCTCGCTTTAGAATTATAAAATGTAACCGTTCACTTTAGCCACGGCAAACGTTGCCATTTCAGTCCAATGGTGAGTAAAACAACCATAATAAACGTTGCCATTTCTGTTCAATAGTGAGCGAAACAACCATAATTTGGATGTTGGCGTCCTGTTAATAATTCCTGAAAATTTTCGACCTTATGACTTTTTTCGTTGTATTTTTTTTGCTGAATTATACTACTGATGAGATGAAGCTCGGACGTGAAATTAGTTTTGCCAGTCACTGCTCCCAAACATTTTGCTGTCCGCTAAAGAAAGTTTGAAATAAAGTTTAAACTTTGAGGTGTGGAAAGTTTAGCGGAACAGTTCTCAAACATTGAATGTGTTTTCGAGTTTCACGAAATCAAAAAGGTTTTAAGAGTGTCATAATTTGTTTCTTCAATTGCATTTCCCACAACACACCCCTGTATTCTGCAGCGAGTACATCTGAAGTGGCGTGACGTATGCTGCTCTATTTAATTAGAGCCAGAAACATTCAACTGTTATAAGTCTTGCGCATTCACTACTATATGGACTGAAGGACACATTTTAACGCCTATTTTGTTGCCGTTGAATCTGAACTACATCAAGAATATTGTGATCAATTGTGAACTTTGGCTTAGGGCAAAAATGCACGATCATGTTGTCTGCAACAGTGCATTCGTATTCTTTTTGATTATTTAAAAATGAGAACTGGGGATTGTAATATTCTGACAGCGAAATAATTATTGCAGAACAATAAATTTGTCTTGCTTCTTTGAGGTGTTCCACAACATCCTCACAGCTGCCAATTTTTTTCTCTATTACTTTTATCATGTGTAGCTTTAGGATTAATTTAGGTTTTCTGAAGAAATGGTCAAAAAAGTGTATCATTCCTTCTTCAATTGCCAAAAACTATATGAATCGTATTGGTATTTAAAATTTGATTATTAACATACGCGACTAAAAATTCCACATTTTCTCCCGTGGAGTTGTCTTTATTGGGCAGGGTCTTAGAAATGCACAAATTCTGTTTTGAACTAAATAGTTTTTCCTTCTCAAGTGGACCGTCACAATGAATATTTACAAGCTAGTCGGATATAAATCTTTTTTAATCTAGCAATTTTTACAAAGTTGTGATCCTCATTTTTAGTGTGGAATATTAAAGTGTTTTTTAAAATTAAAAAGTGGTCATCTCATTTCGTGTGTTTTCCTATTGACTCAAACTAGGCATCAATGTCGAAATAATTGCGCATCTTCTAAAACAACATCTAAAATTTTGAGGCCAAAGTATTCAGGTCATGATTTATTTTATAACAGGTGAGTGGAATTGCTAGGCTTCTGGAAAACATTTCTTCATTTCCATTACTCGTAATAATCCATCTCACTCAAGGAAGTATTTTCAAATTTCGGGGGTTATTTTCAAAATGATATTTGCTTCTCCGCTTAAACTCATTTAGCTTTTGTATTACTGTGAGCATGTATTAAAGGTATATGTCAACCATTGTGCTGAGAGTTTTTTAATATTTTAATTCTGTTTGCTTACGAGTGATAAAATATTTCCGTCTAGGTGAACCTGAAATTACATTCATTATCATTTCATACGCTGAAAAAATATTTCTAGCGTCATACACTTTTTAAGTCGTAAAAAGTATCATGAGGATTTCTTTTTTGTCAGTTCAATCTTTCTCAGTTAAGGAACTAGGCACTTCTATGTATTTAAATTACTTTATTTCATAACCATCAATATTGCTGATGTAAAGTTTGAGATACCGATTTATATTGGTCTAGTTTTCAAAAATAAAAAGTCAAAAAGTATTAAGACTAGAAACAGAGATTGCTATACAGAAGTACATAACGTTAAAAATGAAATTTTACAAATGATAGTCACCAACATTTAATTTTCCAGCATGGTGGAATCATTCTATGTATAATAAGAACCTCTCAGCATATTAGATTCCAAGGAATTTTGAAAATTTTTGTGCAATCGTGCATGTAGGCCTATATGTGTAAGATGAGCTTTTTAATTGCTTTTTATGATTAGTATTTATTAACAGGACAGTGGTATCTCTGTTTTTTTGCTCTTTAATGATCAATTTTACAAAATGAAACGGAACATAACTGCAGATCATTTTTTTCATAATTGTATTAATTTCGCAGTGCAATTTCGCTCCAACGATGGCAGATAGTGCATTCGAATGGGAATATCTCACTAATTACAGCTGTTTAATTCAGACAATCAGCGAGAAATTTAGTCTGCGCTTCTTGAATTCTCCCAGCGAAACCACATTCCAACTATCTCGGTGAAATTGTGGTTCTAACCACCTTTCAACACTCTCATAGGTGCTCGCTAGAGGTGCTAGAACTTCCCAATCGAAATCGTGCGCCAGTTTCAATCGCCTTTCTCACTGCCGTTGTCGCCTCCCACCTTTCCTGCTTGTGATGGATGGACACCGCTATCAAAATTTGTCTCCGGAATTTACAGGGCAATCATCGAATTATCTGGTGTGTGTCGGTCCTTTTTAGTCGGCAGCCGCTTGACACCATAATACGCGGACAGCATCTGTGGCTGCGGGCTACGCGCTCTTTTTGTGCGGCTTCTTTTGGCCCGCTCATTGTACTGCTGTAGGCCATCTCCTGCCCGCTTACTCTGTTTCTGTCGCAGATGCTCGAATTTGATGCTAGTACGAGGAATGTGATGAAAATTTTAATTTAGGGCACAAACTAGCATTAACGAGTGATTGAATGCATTTTAGAACTTTTATAGCGTCGTTGCTTGTTATTTTCAAACTTATAACTTATGCCTGGTAATGTTGTACGACATATTTTGGAGATTCAGTGCTTTTCTAGTGCATCGCTGTCAATCCATTGTAAAATTAGTTATCATTGTTAATCATTTTTGATATTCGCGTTGCTCACAGGGTTTCATTTAATCTTATATTTATTTTATCTCCCATGAGTGTAACTAGTAAAGTAGGCAATTGTACTTGTGCAAGAATCCAAGTATCAGTTGGAAAAATATTACTATCATTTCCTTATGCAGCATCAGGTAGGATGAACACGAAAAAGAAAAAAATTATACGAGTCCGTTTGAGCCGGTTGATAAAGTAAGGGTTTTCTAACATGATATTCAGTTTCTAACATGATATTCCGTGTGTGAACTGTGATCAAGTACATTAATAAAAATCATGATGTTCAGCCCGGTTCTACCAAAAAGCTCAAACAGTTTCTAGATGAAAGTCCAAACAGGTTTTGATATGTGCAACAGGAAATATAAAATTAATTTTTCTGACAAAGTTTTTTTTTTAACAACTGCATGTAGGCCCACGACAAGGAAATGTCTAACCGTTTTTTGGGCCTTATTTCAAGATCAGATACAAGATAATGAAATGCATTTCAATAAACTTCTCCATAAAATTCAGTGGTTATTATCGATGAAGGAAAACTACAGAGCCTTTGAACTTTCTTTATTATTACGAATGGCTTTTCGCGTAGCCATAAAACGCTGTACTTTCTTCATAAAAACCAAGCGCTTGGAGCTATGAAACGTCGGTTATTGAGTTCCGGAGTGAAAGACCGGTAATTATATACACAGTGTATCTATATATATGGACTTGAAGATAAGTACCTTACGGAACAGTTTCAACTGATTTCTACCGTCTCTATATGCAGGATTAAAAAATATCCCAGTTTCGCCGGCAAAACAGATGGCGAATAAAAAAATTATTTGTGCTTAATTACAATTATGGGTATCTTTTCAAGATTCGCAGAGGAATGAGGGCGAAAAGGCGTCGGAAGTCGTGTTCTGCGTCAGTTTGTTATTTTTGTATGCAAATTTATTCAAAAACTCGGCAATTTAGCGATACGAGGAACCTCTTCGGTGCCCATTATAACGCCAGAGTCGCTGGAAAACTTCCTGCAAACAAACTTATGATGGTTAATGAAAATAATTTCATGAGAAGCCATAAAGATAAAAGCTTGCGTGCAACGATTATTTTCTGCTTTGAGCTTTGCCCTCGCCCGAGAGAAATAATTAGCTAGTTTTTACGATGATTCTTTGAGTGTTCGTGTCGCTTGAAAACTTTCACGTTCACTCCGTACTCTGACCGCCCATCTTGTTCTTGAACATGTTTTTTTTCGTACGTTCATAACGAAAATAAATCTAAACTAATTCTTCCACCTTCTCAGCATGAATTTACGCTCTAAAGAGCAAAGCTAAATATAATTGAATTTATTAGCTACAAGAGATATTTATTTCTTATCGACGCCTACAAAGTTGGTAGCTGTAATTCATAATTCGTTCCTTGCATCTCAAAGAAATTCACTACCATTTGCTCCTTGTTTCTTTTCATGCCGCCCAAAGAGAGTTATCCACTTTAGCTTATAGTTTTCTTTTCTCACAACAAACAGATTTGTTTGGTGATATGCTTGGACGATTTTCCAACGCAGAATTCTTTAAAGGCTCCAAGACGTTCGTTCTGAGAGCGTGTTAGAGAGGCGTCTCCGTCTCTTGACCTTCATTATCATTTCAGTCTCGACACAAGTGTGTTGCAGCAGTGTTAAGGGCACTCAACACCACTTTGATACGTTTTCTTCATTTTAGAGGCTAGAATTCTATTTGTCAAGACGGAGATCACGAATAACTGAGTTGATTAACACAAATATTATAGCTTAGGCTACATACACGGTGGGCTCTTCAAAATTTACAAAAACGGGTGTACTTTAATTTTAGTATGTAAACGTATTACGGCCATGAATTGAAGCATTCTACCCTCTTGTCCTTCGAAGACTAAAATTTAAAATTTTATTCAACTTGTGTAGCAAAAGTTCATCTGAAATTGATGGCACAAGAATGATGATGTTACAATCATTCACTTTACCGGACAAAGGAATTTACTCCTAAATTATAAATTGAAACATATACATAAATATGCATATGTTACGGAGCAAAAAACTGTCACGAACTAGTAAATACTAACTCGCTTTTGTCAGCCAGGTTTTCCAGAAATTTCAAAAGGCGACCATTGACACAGCAGATCTTTACATCTATTCATTGAAATATCGTTTTTGTTTTAATCACCAAGGGTTTGCCCGCCTGATCAAAGAAATATGTACGTTACAAGATTACTGGGTGCAATTAGATAATATTATACATATTGGAATTTCATTCAGTAACTGTAAGACGACGTCGTTTTTGAATGTGTGAATACTATTCATTAAGGATTTCTTGGAAGAAACTAAATTATTGTCGACCCACTTTGAAGGATGAATTTGTTATAATTTTTGCGTGTTTTTTAGTGTCTTTGGGGGTGTGTAGAAAAAAGAATCAGCATTTATAACTTTCACGTCTGTATTCCAGGTTGAAAATTCAGGCAACCATGTATTTATATAATTTTTTTCAATTGCTGAACGTGTTAATCTTAAACAGTTATCTTTAACTCAGTTTATTTAGTTGATAGATAATACAAGTAAATCTGATAAGTCTTGGAATTAAGTAAGTCTGTTGGTGGAATTCACTTCACTGTACTTAAAAATAGTTTTTCTCTTGGCACCCTGAAATTGTTGCGAAAATATTTTCTGAAATCACAAAAAATTCTATTCCAAACTATCTACGTGAAAAAAATTACAAGATGAAAATCATCGTTAAAAGAAATATGTGAAAAAATCTACAATCAAGTCATCGAGAAACATGTAAAGAAAAACTTAATTTAAAAATATCGTTAGTAAGGCACGTGTAATTTTTGTAACGTAAAGTATTGCCTTTCATGTGGGGTGTAAGCCTGTCAAACATGACGCATGTCAAACACGACGCATGCCAAACATGACGCCAATAGCTCGCATGACCAAAGTCCGAAAACGAACGTCTGCCATGAACAGATTTCTTCCTGAGGAGGACATGTATTGTAAATACTAATCTATCGTGAACGTGTGTGTATTATTCGCCTGTATGTAAGAGTTATATTATACGAAGGTAGATGCTCGCGCAACACGCGAGACGAGCGACTGACGCGCAGTAACATTGCTGTCGACCTGGAATATTATTGCTTGCGTTACCCTGTGCAGCAGGGGCCGTGTCTTCTGCAACTGGACGGTAACTTGGTCATGACTTAGTAACGGGGATGAGGATTACGCTTTAGCATTGTAGTTAAGAGATCAGTGAGTTAGTGAAGTGTTGCAATGACGTGGTAAAGGTTGATGTTACTGCAAAGGCGCTGTGGCTGTTGTAGAGCTGCCAACCGCGGCTAGCGTAACGCTGGTTTGGTCATGGATGCTGTTGTAGTTTTCAGTAACTTAGTTCTATCTAACTTCGGAGTAACGTGAACATGTTTTATGTTATAACAACTCGGTCACCAATGACGTTGCAATAGCGCGGTTACAGCTGTTGTTGCAGTGACTTGGCAATCGATTTTTATCACATTGCCTCAATGATAGCAGCTGTAGCAGTCACTAGAACATGAATGGCGTCCTAATACTTCGGTTACGGCTGCTGTTGAAGTAACTTACAATTGCTGGCATTGTAATCGCTTCATGATGCTTGACATGGCAGTACCTTGGTCATGACTGATGTTACAGTAGGCATCGGTCATGACTGATGTTACAGTAGGCATCACCTCAAGCCGGATTTGGTTGGCTGCCCCTTGTGTCTCCTCTCAGAACCCAATAACAAAGTCTTAATATCTCAAGGTCTTCAAATCGCTGTTGCAAAATAAATAAGAGAATGAACTTATAATTCTTATTTTCCTATCCCAGCACGGACTGTCCAACATTTGTTGCGTTCATTTGGCAAAGACATAGCACGAACAAATAAATTAGATAGACATAATATGGCCCAAAAGTCTATCATCTATGCTCGTATTTTTGAACGGCAAAAACGGAGCATAAATGACAGATGCACTTATAAGTAAGGAGAAGTTTTCAACTTACTTTTTTAGTGATATAGCTAATTACATAATTAAAGGCGGCTAATTAGCTACCCATAGATCTATCTACTATTTCCAAAAAAATTCATTTGCCTTGGAGAGGCCGATGTTAAGCCAGGCGGAAGATTTCAGAGTAGTCGTTGGAAAATAAATTGTTTAGAAAAACTATACCATAAATAAAATATTTACCCAGAGCTACAACTGCGTGTAATACATATGGTTGAAGAGTTGAAGATGTGTATGGATGAGAAATAGAGCGAGAACAAAAATGTTACCAGACTTCAGATGGGGACTCAAATGGGTGCAATTCGGTTGTGCTAATTGTATGACATTATTTTTTAACTTCGACAAAATAAAATTGCAATTTTACGAAACAATTAATTACTATGATCAATATGATCTACGAATATCCCATTGTAATTAATTGGAATAACATGGAATGAGAGTGCTGAGTCATAATTTATTAATCTCTATGAAATAAATAATAACTCTAAATCATAATTCATCAATATGGAGTAACCACTTTATTACAGTTAATGCACTCTATATCACAGTTAATTAACGACATCGTTGTGCAGCAAAAACTCCGTATCACAATTTATTAGCGCCATCAATATGCGGATAATAATATCGAATTCTCTCGGGGAATCATCTATTACTGCTTAAGTTTAACTGTAAAGCAATATCTGAGACTTGAGTTGAAATGGAATCTTTCCTAAGACACCTATGAACTCATCGCGCACAGTGAACGAATTCAAATCAAAATCAGTGTGTGAATATATCATGTGCAAATACATCAAAAGAGACCTCATTCGTGGCACACTTTACCTGAAAGACAACATCGTTTTCCTAACAAAGACGAGGTTAAAACTTCACGACAGAATCGGAGGAGCGGAAAATGGCAAGCGGCGGTAATGAGGCAAGCACAGGGAGAGCCAAAATTGATTGGCCATACAAAATGGATGGGGTCGGCGCTGCAACACCGCCAGGACAATCGCTCCGACCTGCCTCTTACATCGATAGCTGCTCGAGTCGAGAAGGGAGACTCTGTTCCACGTAACTCGCCTCGAATTAAACAGTGATCGGCCGGCAGACTAGAACTCGAATTTCAGAAGCGTATCGTTGGTCGTTTCTGGAAGCAAAATGCGGTCGGTAAATAGAGGAAATTGCCTGTCTTTTGATTGGCTAAATCCCTCTAACATGCGCAAAATTTTTATTGGCTTTAGATGACACGCGCTGGAGAAGATTGAAGAATATAATTGGAGTACATTATAAGAGATGTATTTTCTGGCTCGAAATAATTCGAGCTGATGTGAATAAAGAGCATGGAGGTCTAGCCGAGTTGCAGAGTGCTTCACAGCGCCAAAAAAGAATTCGAAGCAAACTTGAGAGCAGCGACGAAAATACATTACAGTGTGGGGTACGATGATATGGTACATTTGTTGGTTTGATAAAAACGAAATAGAGTGTAGAATAAACGAAGGCATTTTCAACTTGAAGCCAAATGAATTAAAATTGCATTATATGTGCACTTAAATAAATAAAATAATTCGCATTCATTGTTACTTCGCTTACGTTTTTATTAAACCGACAAATGCGTGAGATCAGTTTGCAGCACCGAGTTTTTCTTCAGTAGAGCTCTGATGGAAGCGAGAGCTCCTACTGACTACTAGTCTCGTGTGGAAGTGAAGACGTAGCGATGCCTGCCGTCAAAGAGGCTTAATGTTCAAATTCATGACTACTGCGCAGGATTTCACAGCAGGCTTGTGTTGGGAAGAGAAGGACACATCACATCACAGATATCACCTGACGGTAGCAATGAACTTTGGAAAAATGGAGTGAAGAAAAATTCTAATTTCTTCACAAAATGCAGCCTATTTGTTAAATTTTTTAGGTAGTATAGTACATATATTTAACCCTAAAGTGACCGACCTATTTTTTAAATGAACGAGACTGCGAAAGCAGTCCTTCACATTTTTTGCCCTTGTGTGCATTTCCTCTCCCCAATTTTCAACTAAACAATATAGAAATTTAATACTACACTCCATCATTTCTAACGTCCACCATTCTTGACAGCGCTTGGTCCTTATGGAGTTCTGCGCTCTAACTCTCGAGCTGAATAGTTAACACTTGATAATTTTAGCCGTATCGCAACGTGATATCCTAAGTGAAATATTACAAGTTTGATATCGTAAGAAGTATAGAATATGTAGAACCCCGATTGGATAAAACAGAATTTACTGATTCTTTAGAATTTCAATTAATTTATGTATAACCAGTGCACGTGAAAATACTTGCACAACCCATGTCGTAATATCCGAATACTTGTATTATATACGTCAGTCAATCCCTGGTAAAGTGAGAACACCAGCCACAATCACGTACGCACTGGGTGGGGCAGAAAAGACGACCGTTTTAAGGACTGAGAGGAAGCTTTTTTACAAGAAAAGCCTCTATGCTAAAGTACAATATTTAGTATGCAAAACAGAACATGTAAAAATTACTTTCAAGAACAATACTGAATCTTAAATAACTTTGTGTTGCTTTACGTATTTATAAGAAAAAACGAAATTTCCCTTCTACTCTGCCTCACCCTGCACACCGCTAACGCATGAACCCAGGATCAACCCACGCCAGATGCATGCACCCCTGCCACTGCACACCACGGAACGGGGCCGATGCTGGTCCTGTGCCTGAGCTCGGCACCTCACCACGCCGATCAATGATGAAATTACCGTGGAAAGTTCAACATGGCCGATGGTACGCTTGTTGGTGTCGGCTCTCGCAGGTGCACTTTACGCTTCCGTCTCCTCCATTTCTGACTGTGTCGTGATGAACTCCGGGCTCTTTGCATTGTTTCTATATTACATTCCATGACGTAGAGCGGAGAACGTTTACGTTAAAGTGAAATGCGAATTTCAATATTGTAATGCTTAATTAGGAAGTAATTTATTATCTCATACGGGTTTGTTTGATGTTCTCCTTTAATTTGTTTATGTCGAAAATAAAGTTTTAGAGTTTGAATTAATTTTATCATAATTTGTCAGCCCTGGTAACAAAGTCGCGATGGCTAAAGCGCTCAATATTCATTTAGGAGCTCAACAAAAAATGATATTAAATCCACATCATACCTGCTCATCAGCCATAAACATTCTTCACTTAGATGACGACCAGCTGACGTTAGACAGTTTTCAATTACTCTACATTACGTATACGACTATCAACTGAAGGATATCATAATTTATGGCATTAGGTATACCATAAATTAAAATATATAGTTTCCAGCAAGATCTCAAGGCAAGGAAGCTGCTCAATGGGAGCTTTGGGTGCTGAAATGCTCTATAATTCTATAATTCTAAAATTGAAGCGTACGAGTAAAGCACAGTATTTTAAGAACACAGAGACCACAACTTCCTTGCAGAAATAGCTTGATAACAACGACTTTGAAAAAACTAGGCATCGAGCATAAGTGGTATTTAAGGCTACAAGAGCACACTGAACGGTAGAGATGATAGAGACAATCTTGATGACTCCTGAAGGCGTCCACCGGAGCAAGAACAGCTCCCGCTTGACCGCTTGATGATCCTGCTGACCGCCCACCGCGGGCCGGCGAGGCCAATACATCCTTGCTCTGGGCCCACCTCCACTCCACACTGCAGCCCGCCAGGGTTCCAGATCAGGCTCCAGAGTACTTCCAGCACGGAGGTTTGGCACGGTCTCAGATATCTCAATAAATGTTTAGAATGCAACGCGATGACACTCGAGTATGGAGATCTGAAATGGATTGTTATTTTAGTGTCGGGATACACTCCGGTGTGGCTTAAATACGTTTGTCTAAATAAGTTCTATTTACCAAAATGTATTCCAGAGCTACTCCAAAGTCTCTACTCAGAAATATCAACTACTTTTCAAAAACGTTTTCAGAACATACTGCATACCATGATGTATCATTATAGATTTCCATAAAAGGTCATGAAATTGTACTTCAACATGATCACACAGTTTTTGAAAGTATCATAATTCTCAGCATAATTAGAGATTCTTTAATAATACGCATGAATTCTATAAGAGTTCCGAAATGTTTCCAAGAGCGTTTATGATTTTACATAAAGAAGCACAGTAATGTTAAATGAAAGCTATAAAATTCGAGCGTAACTCGGAATCAATGAAGAGATCACGTATATCGGCGTTGAGTTAAGTCGTTTCTCAATAGTAATTTGCTTCCGAATTCAAACCTTATGTTTTCCGGTTTGGCAGAGGCACTTATTGTTCATGTATTCAAATCTTGATGAATATTCGAATAAATGACTCGTTGTAGTTTGCATTAATGACAAACTCGGAAACATATTTTCAATTGAAATTATTATGATGGTGAACAAATTGATCATTTCAAATCGATCCTGTGCTTAGTGAATTATAGCTACCATCCCCCGTGGTGCTGAAGAAAGCAAAGCAGACTTGTGGCTTCAGGCTCTCTTTCGTTTATCGTATTTCTTCTCAGGATTGGTTAGGGGTACCGCGAAGGCTTCTCGAAATTTCTACAGAAGCTGAGAAGAGGAACTGTGGGAATTTTGGACTTGAAAAACGAGTACATGGTTTAAATTTCAATATCAGACATGAATTGAAGGATTTCAAAGCTTTCGGGTCTAGTGGATGACTTTAAACTTCGCTTTCGATGTCCGGATTTATTATCAGTTGACCGACCCCAGGGAACCAGGAAGACTGAACACAGAATTGACCTTGACGACGCGAGAGAGTAGAGGGTTATTTCCGGGCCACAATTTTGGCATCAACAAAGTTGAGAAATAAAAACTGCGTATCTGATTATCCTGTACTTTATATGAAGACCTCTCCAAGTTCAATGCAATTATTTATAGTTTATGTTCCGAGTCGATTATTGATAGCAATTCATGACTATTTATCGGAAACTGATTTCTAAAAATGTACAAGGAATTCGCTGTATGTTCAAAATTGTGAAAAAATTACGCTGGTGTCGTTAGCAATGTTTTCAAAATTTAAAAATGACAATCTTCTTTTAATCGCGGTTAAAACAAGTAAGGAACATTTTAGGATAAATCGCTCCTTATAAAGAAAATTGCTCAGATGACAACGTTTGCTTAAAATATGCTGTACCGAGCTATCAAATTAATACAAATTTTTCATCATGCCTCGATATCTCCGATATCTCGAGGCATCAAATTACACTACCCCCGAATTATTCTTAAGTACGCTGAAAAGATTGCATGGAAGATTCTTATGCAAATCATACAAAAATTATTACATTTAGAAATCGGAATGCAAGCTAAGAGAATCGTGGGAAAATCTGAATCGATCTTTTGCTGTGAAAAGTATCAGAGGCAGGAATTTGGTCGAATTACTGTTAGTGGGATAAAATAGAACTGCATGAGTACCCTATTAAATGTTGGCGCCGTTAATTAAGCAGAGTCACTGGAGAACAGCGCAGTGGCAGCGCAGTTGCGCGGTCGTTATGTCTGCTTTAGAACATTGCTACCGAGATCTGCGAGCAGCCTCGAGCCAGTTTTTCGCCCATAGAGATAACCTGCGCTAAGCTGGCAGAATACGCCAGAAAACTAACCATCGCAGAGAATTGCCTTAAGCAAACTACGTAAATGCTACAATTTTTAATGGAATAGTGAAAGCTTCATTGGTAGGCGAAGAAGTGAAATTGCTGTCACTTCCATCGTTTGCTCAGCTTGAAGTATCTTTACTGATTTAATGAAATTCATTTTGTGCTTTCACAGTGTGAATCTCTTATGAACAGTTTCATGAAGTAGTTCAAAAATTTGTTCAATACGTAAAATGCTGTAAATTCATCAAGACTCGTTAATAAATTTACCTTGACGCATGCAACAAAAACGTACCTGAGTCTAGTTAGAAAATGACGTATCAGGAACTTTGGCATCGACATCTAGAGAGGATCAATTTGTTCACATTGCCGCAGCACGTTCCTTCAGGCAAGCAGGAAGGTAGCAGAAGCTAGCTTCAGGTTATATGTCCTCCAACTTAGAGGATATAATGCACAATTAAACACAGTGTGCTTGACAATTATGTCGGAGTGGTTCAACTCGATTTGAAAATATTCTAATTCATAACTCATCAGGTATTTGACGATTTTTGACTGCTTTAAAGATGTAACTTGTTCAAAGATAGGAGATTATTTTCAGATTGTAGCTTTGGTTATGTTGTTCCAACAATTTGACTGATTTCAAAACTTAAGTATAAATTATAATTGTGATCTAATCAGAAGCATTTTTGCACATGCTACTTTTTAAATAATTTTCATTATTTTTGCACGTGTTTTTTTAAATCCTTCCATTAATGGTCCAAAGAGAATCATAGTCGTATTTTCATCAGGGTATCAAAATCCAATTTCAAACATATATTCCCTCGTTCAATAAATTCATTACATGAAAGATCAGTCTTCTGAATGTTAAATTTTGGTGGATTGAGTTATTTAGACATATATGTGCGAATCATATAGTTTCGAAGAGCAGCTGTCTGGGAATCATTATGAAGAAAACTTTACTTCGTTTAAAACTTTAGCAAGGATACAGTCGTTGTTGTCAGTAGTCTAGCTGGTTCAGATGTGTATTCCCTGAAAACGATTTCTGTAAAAGCGATTCCAAAGCTCGACCAGCTTAATAACGTTCTGAATAATTTTTCAAGTTTTCTTCCTATATGTGCATGCATTTATGTTAAAAACTACGGATCTTCTAGAACTCAAAAAGCTCATTCGGGCTCACAAGTAGCTACTATTAAAACAACGTATCATATCAATGCTGATCTTAAAATTCTACAGAAGCGATGGAATCCACCAACGCTAGTTTTGGGATCCCAAATCTATGGTACTCATAAAAGCGCGCTTGCAATCATGCACGGCGTCCATATTGATTGAGCAATCACTCTCCACCGCACTGCCCCTCTCCGTCTCCCTCCCCCCACGCGCCCCCTTCCAGCCGCTCACGATACGTGGTGCGTAGGCGCGCACACACCTACGTGCGTACGCTCCGTGCGTACCTGACTACGCAGAGGTCGATACGCACGTGGTGATGGAAGCACAAGTGCTGCGGTGGTGGTCGTGGGGGGGGGGATTCGAGAGTGATGAATGGAAACTGGAATGGGACAGAGTGAGGCTGAAAGGATAGATGATTTTGAAAGAAAAAATGAGTCTTGTGCTTGAATAAATTGGCGCTGTAAATTATGATATTTAGTATTGAAACTAGAACGTGTTAGAATTACTCCCAAGAGCAGTACTAAATCATAGACTTTGTGTAACTTTGGTTAATGATCTGAAAAAGGCAATCCTTTCTGCCTCACCCTGTCTAACCGAGATGCTGTTTCGGGACTGGCGAATGGAGAAAATAGAAACGTGTGATGAGGGTAACGTATTACTGATGAGATCAATCATTTGGGGGGATAAACTGTATGAAATAGCGATGAAGCAGCACAGAGCGAAAGAGGGGAAAATGTATACGTCGTATAAAGTATAAAGAGAGTTTGAAGCAGTGATATAACGTGGTTAACCTGAAAAGGGTACAAAAATAGAGATTACCTGATAGCGTTGCAGTTACGAAGATCAATCGTTAAATATCACAAACACAATAGTGATGCAGACGTTTCGAATACTAATATTTATCATATTTATTAGGTGGAATGTTACTCTTGATTAGAGTTCACGTTGAAATCGCTCAACACCAGGTCTAGGGGACATGTTTTGGACCACGTGCTATAAATTATAAGCACGGCGACAGCGCGGCAGAGCTACTGCTAAATTTAGAAAGCCCTAGCACTTAAACTAGGCAGGTTAGTAGCCTGTCTAACATACAGTAATGCACATCACATCACCAGCCAGTTAGAACTTACCAGATGTCACTCAATAAAATTTAGACGCCTCTGGGTGTGACAACCTTAACTCGTCAGATCAGCGCTGCCGTATTAGGCAGCAATTTTTCCTTTAAGAAAAAAATCCAAATCTTCTTGACTAATAAATTTACAATAGGTTCACTTTTTCGCTTTAAAGACCAGCTTCCAATGTGCCTGAAGTCTTATGTTGTTTACCTGCTTAGTTGTGCAGAGTGTGCAATTAAGTAAGTGGGCAGTACGTCCCATCCCTTCTTCATTAGAATATCAGAGCATTCTGACTTTAGTCACCGAACTGGAAAACCTCTAAGTAAGCCCCCTCAGTCAGCAATCAGGCGTCATATTGAAGACTGTAAATCATCTTTGAACCCTGAACACTTTCGTGTTTTAAATTCCAGCTCCGATTTTTATAGTTTGCGCATTTTAGAGTCCGTGAACATTTTTAACCATAAGCCCAATTTAAACAATACCAATAGTGTATACCCGTTAAAACTGGTTGTCCGACAACAACTTCTTTCTTTATTTAAACGTTATATATATACTTTCCACTCCGTGTATTCAAATGCCATCAAGAATTCTGTAGTAAACTATATACTTTTTGTTACAGATATCACTGAAGATGAGTCTTGTAACTCGAAACATCTGATTTTTATTACATGTTGAACAGATATTGTTATTATATGACTTCTCTCGGGACGGCTCTTTCAGCCCTTCTTTTTATTTTGATCCTTGTTCTTGAATTGGCATCCGTTGGTGTAAAGTCTTTGCTTCATGATACTCCACAGGTTCTTAATCTGGTTTGATTTTAGAGAATTTGCTGATCACTTCATTTTTCGAGTTCCATTGAAGCCCAATTGTTGAAGATACTCAGTGGTCTTAAGAGTAGCATGTGAGGGATCATTATCTTGCGTAAACACAATGGTCCTTCTAAAGGTAGCTCTTTGCCTTGTCAACTACGGTTCAAGATACTCCTTCAGAAACTCTATGTTAGCATCAGCAGTCATTTTTAAGCCATCTGGCACTCTCCATGAGCCGATTAATGTTCCTCCAATAATGCCAGCCCAGACCATTGTGCCTCCACCACCTTGTTGGCGTCTCAAGCGCTGAGGACGATTCTGTCCGGTCATTACCAAACCTTTGCACCATCCATCTGGACCATCAAGTGTTACACGAGTTGCGTCGGTGAACAAAACTTCAAAAAAGTCAACCTTCAGATTATTCTCATCCCATTTCAATCTATTTTGAATATGATTTCTCGTCAACGGAGGCTTTGCAACTGGTTTCAAGGGATTGCTTTATTCTCCGGAAACCGGCACCGAATACTTTTAGACGCATTAGATTCCCTAGTGGAACTAAAAGGTTATGGACTAGTAAGCCCGGGATTCTTCGTAGCCTTTCGTTTAATTCGTAACATGAAACGCCGTGAAATAACCCTACTTGCCTTTACCTGCCCTGTGGCGCACCATTGTAGGGTTGGCAGTGAACTTCTTCACTGTTTGGTGACACTTTCCTATAATTTTAAAAATATCTAGGACAGTTTTACCTTAAATTAAGAGAGTTTTTAGTTAGTAACTTCCTTTTCAGTGTCACTGAAACTGCTTTTACGGCCCATCTTCTTACAAATTCCTTACCGCTTTTTATTAATTTAGCACACTTGTTTCACCTCAACAATCACAGAGATGGCGTCAGTCTGTCAACAGTGCAAATCAGCACGAATATTTTACTGGTTGAGCATCTCGGTATTGCTAACATCGTGGAAAAATTATACTCGAATTGACCGTACAATTTTTAAAATACTTAAAAATAGCTCCCTCGACGATAATTTGGCACGCGTGTAGAACTCAGACGCTTTAAGCGCGAGCTTCATTTCTGAACCTTCATTTTAATTCTCGAAGTGCGTCTGAATTTTCATCTTGGATCTCAGTTCGATGTGTGGGCAAACACCCAGCCGCGCGTCCTTGCAGACGAGCTCCTCAATTCGAGATGTGCAGTTTTACCTCGGCTGTATGTAGATCAGAGGGTCAGACCGTATTTTATTCAAGTGCATTTGAGTCCTAAAGGTGCGTCGAAATTCCAGAAGAGCGTCTTAATTCAAGGTACGTACAATTAAATCTTAAAAGTGCGTCTGAATTCCAGAAGAGCGTCTCAATTCAAGGCACGTATACTGTATTTAAATCACAAAAGTGCGTCTGAATTTCACGCCGGAGTCTCGATTCCACATGAGCGTCTAAATTTCAATCGAACTTTTCCTTTCGGAAACTTGCGTGTGTGTATGAACGTTTTAAAAATAAATAGGATTAGGAGCTTCAGTTCATATTCAGACCAATTTTCTCCACATTCGTAGCCCCAAAGCTAGGATATTGTAATTTCATCAGCATCATTTGGCCCCAAAGACTTGAATATGAAGGGCCCCGCAAGGACACCACAGGCCCCATGGTGCCTTAAGGCCGGTACGAGGGGCCACTTGCCGCTGGTTTATCGCCTGAACTGAACTATCATTGCACTCAGTTTGCTCAACGTATCCAATTGGAAATAGCACAGTTTTTTAGGCTTCTCTCTTCTCTAATGACATGGAACACCCAAATTTATAACCCGTCATCGCCATCGCAAGCAGAAGAAGGCGAGAGCGCAAAAAAGCTCCTCGTCACTTTACGCAGTTCGAAAGCTGCGAGTCCTCCAACTGGTGTCTCTCCGCAAAATCCTTCTCGGCTAAAAAGTTTAACGTTCTTCGATGAGATTTACGGAAAATCGCAAAAGAAAATCTTCATTTATGGAAGGAATATGTGGAAAAACATTTCGCACAATCCTTGCTTCGTTACTCGAGTCTAATTTTTATCCGCTATGTTGTGTTCGATGGGAATTTGGTGAGACATCCTGAAATTTCGAAGACTCCAAAGTTAGACAGAGCGGCGAAGAGCTCGAGAGTCAAGGTACAGGTGCTGGTTCAAGTTACAGGCATGCAGAGAAATCTCCTCAGATTCGGAATGGTTGAAAAAATCGACACGAATTTCAAAATCGGTATGACTGAATAAATTGACGAAACTTTCCCCAAAATTTATACGAATGAAATTTTTTTACAAAATTATGCTCAAAATGGGTGTAATTAATTTTTTTTCCAGAAGTTACAATCCTTGTAACTGAAAAAATCGGACAAATTTACGCTCAAAATTTGCATAAAAAAAGTTTGACAGAAATGTTTTCCAAATGAAATGACGGAAATCTCCCTCTGATCGCTCCGGCGAAACTTGGTTATAAAAAAATTTCTGTATCGTAAAAAATGAATAAAATATACACGTGAAACTCTACAAAACGCACACGTTCTCATATGCGCTCGGAGGTTTGCTCTTGGGTTGATTAAAAACTTCCGGAGGAGAGCCATCGGAATTTGTTGAGCTCAATGAACGCGTTAGTCTATGAATTTGTATTCTGCATTGATCAAATAACAAGCTATCTTTCTAGATATAGCTCATAATAAAAAAAGGAATAAAACTGTAGAATATATGACCACCTATCCAAACATCGTTCCCCAAAACCTTTTGAATTAGCGCACGCCTAACCACAGGACATTGGAGGAATATCCCAAGAAAAGTTGAAAACTTTTGAAACTTCAAAACTATTGTAGGAAGTTTTATAGATAGAAGCCCCGCTGTCTACCATCAATATTGGGATTGAGTTATATTTTCATCGCAACATGAATAATGTTTATTTCGGACTTTTGTGTAACTTTCTTGCTATTTTGTTTTATTTTATCTCAGCTTCAGAAAGTGAAGTTGAGCATACGAGAGCATCACTTTTGATGTAGTTAAAAACGCAGAGGAAAGCTGACTTCGTACGACCTCCAAACTCTAAGAAGTGCACAAAAATATCGAACATTAGTTGACATGCGAATAATTTAATCACTGACTGTACGCTCAAAACCTTCACGTTGACTCAATTAAGCGCACCTGGTTTTGACTACCGCATCTTCCATTGAGCAGCGAATCGCATTTCACAAAGCTGTCACCGAACCATAGCAGCTTGTCACAGAGGCATAAAAACGTAAAATGTTCTCCATAATATAGACGATGTTCCATGACCATAAATTTCACCTGAGATATGAATAGAATAAATTTACGATCATAAACATGAATCAGTCAATTTCAATAATTTTTGAATGCATCAACAACCAGGCGTTAGGTCTCTCTTTGTCGCTCGCTACGCCTCATTGAATGAGTTCTACCTTTGCTGACCCCATCCCCTCTCTTCCCCATCATTCCTCCCTCTTATTTTCTCCCTATTATGGTCCTGTTGAGAAAATCCCCAAAATACCTCTTTAGTACATTGTTTTAAACTATTAAAAATCAAATTAAATGAAAATGTCTGCTAAAAATTTGTTTTCCTAGCTCGTAAAAACATATTTACTGATGTTGATTAAAATATATCGATTAATTATTACCATAAAGGACAGTTATGCAAGTAACTAGATAATTTTTCAATATATGAAAAGACAGAAGCATCGCTTGAAACAGAACTAGAAATGACCAAAAAATATACAATATACATAACATGCATATCCATTTCACTGGTCAACTCTAGACGAAATCTCAGCATGAAGTGGTGATATCCAGAAAGAAATAATTATACTCATTTAAAAGCTACATACTTGCCGGCAAGTGTTCTTGTGAGTGTCCCTGCCCTCAACATCCCGCTCTACAACCCAATCACCTGCCAAACTATCTCTGCTAGAGCCGAACAAACGACTACTCGTCTTACCAAACAACAAGATTTTTAAGATCCTAATTTACGACAGTGTCTGGATCTCTATGATTCATATTGAAGGGAGATCAATGTCAAAACTCCAATTGTGTTCATAATGAAATCCCATGAGGCTGAGAGAGAAATAGGAGGTGCAGAGGTCGGCGGTTCCGAGGCTCGCCAGGTAATCCAAGCGTGTCCTGAGGGCCGGTCTGCTGTCTGCGAGTCGTAATGCTGATGAATCTCGTCACTAGGCGCCAACCTATTCAAGATATTAAAATTCCATCGTTGATATTTCCGCTTCACCAATTTGTGCGGCTTATTTTACTAACAGTAGAAGCTCAAGATTTGTTTTGAGCAGTTCTATTTATGTACAACTGTAAGGAAAATGAAATCGGCAACGAGCTGTTCAAGAAATTGCCCCATTGAAGGTTAAAGGCAAACAATTAATGAAAAGGAAGCAATATAGCACTAGTTGAATTATTAACACAAAATTTAATACAGTTTAAACATAGAAATAAATCAATCTCGTTAGAATTACGTTTTCTCCCTATCATTATACAGTTAAAGTTTCCGACATTTGACTCTCAGGTAAGAGGCGAACTGTACAACACTTTGACCAGCATTTCATACTCACAAAGCTGCAAGTTTATCACTCAAGTCGTCAGTCAGTCTAATACTCGTACTAATATACCTGAAAGTATGCCTTTCAGGTCTACTTTTAGTGGGAAATTTGTTTCAATGTGTAATTCCAGTTTCTTCTTGCGACATATAAGCTAAAATTGTCGATTTATGAAACTGAGAAGCAGAGAAGCTTAGACCAAAGAAGCACGGCAACGTAGATTGGGAAAGCACAGGAGAAAGCATAGAAGCACAAGTGGAAGCAGAGAAGCCCAGCGTGAAGCACAGACGCTTGCTTCGAAAGCCGCACCTCTCCTCGCTGCAGAAGACGTTGCACAAAATCATCAATGAAAAACGTTGAAGTTCGCTTCATCAGAAAAATCCTTTGAAATCTTGTGAAACAAGCTAAAATACTTGAAGTGTCTTCGAGGTTTTGCATTTAATTAATGAGATATTCCAAAACCCAGTCTGGCTTCATGCGAGCTAATGATGCAGCACAATCTCATTTTTTTGCCGTCCCATCGATAAATTAATAAAATGATTGATAAGTGTACTTGAGCTGCTAAACAAAAAAATAAATAATTATAGATACTCCACTGACAAAGTTGGACTGGGACCGGTCACCTTGACATGCAGTGCTTCTACAAGGTGCACAAAAATGATCTGACGAGTTTAATGAGAGCAAATCAATATGAAAGAAGGAACAAAACTATTTTTACTTTTAATACGCATGTGTATTGCCTTAATGTTTCATTTTATGTCAGACTAAAAACACTTTTATACATTTTTTTATTTCATTTTGCTATTATGAAACCGACGAAGATGTCAGGTCATTTTGTCAGGGGCTGCGTGCACCTATAAGCACGGTTTGCAGTGTCGTTTTCACTGGCGAGTGAAGTGTGTCGAAAAGGAGGGTGCAAAACGCGGGCAACGAGTCCTCGCTAACATAATTACTGTTACCTTTCGAGATAAACTCTAGACTTCATTTTGGCCGATTTGGCACGGTGTTCAGCGATAAGGGGCCTGCCATCTGCAGCGCCTCTACGTTCACCTGAGCAAACCCACTCCGTGAACGAGCTCATCAACGTTCTGCTGGCATACCACGCCGGGAACCGACATCTCGCATACTTTTCAGAGGGTTCTTAAGCATTAGAATGTAATGCTACCGGAGAATGGGCTCAGAAATAGCCGTGCTCACCAGTAATGGGTGATTCAAGCGAGACCCAAAAAGCGTTGAGTGGACGCGTGTCCCAGCCCTAGGAGACGTTGGCATGGCACTCTCTTCCAGCCGAGATCTTCCAGCAGATTCCAGCCTTTCTGAAACTGCCCGCCTGGAACTCTACTCATTCATTATGTATATATGGGTGTCCGAGGCGTCCTATGAAGCCATGAAGAACAAAAATATGTAAAATATTCAAATTTACGGAGTTTTGAAGCTTAACAAATTGAGACACTTTACGCACTGACACTTTCAAACACTTATTGAATCCATAAAAAAGAATCCCGGTTGAGGGGATTCAACGACAAACGACGTGTTTAAACTTATTGTATTTTCATGGTATTTTAGGCTGTAATACTGAAGGTAAAATAAAAATACAGTACAAACTGTTAGTCCTATAACAGACGTTTATTGCGAAGCTTGCATAAAATTGGACACTGCAGACAACAGGGTCATTGCCTCCAATTAACCGTGGAGCTCTTAAAAACTCTGAAGTGTTACATTCGTAAATGATTTAAATATAATACTTTATTTTAACTTACCTAGTATTTTTTACTGCAAGGCTCTTATTGAACACAGTAAACGTCTCGCGTCAGCCTATGGTGGGACATGGAAGGTTTTGACTACGTTCAGCTGGAAAGGTAGGCAGCTGGGAAGCCAATCAGCTGGGAAGGCAGGCAGGTGGGGAGGAAGAGTCAGAGTAAGTTAAATTTTCGTATGGAATACCGTAGAGTTACAAACCTAGGTGTCACCGTCGGCACATTGACATGCGGTGCACTCGTACTGTCCCATGCCTCGCAAACGTGCATCATAATATCGATACATGTATCGCACATGCATATGTGAGTCAGTTATGTGTCAAGCTTACGAGTATGACACAGATTATATACACTTAGATCGGTGTATTTTTAGGTCAGTTTCAAATACACGAGCATGACATACGTAAGTGCGTTTATCGGTCGGTGTAATTATAGGTCAGTTTTACATACCTGACTCACAAGTGTACCTATAGGCAGATGTATTTATCGGACAGTTGCACATATATGACACATATACGTGCATTTGTAGATCGGTGTATTTGTAGGTCAGTTTCACAGTGTGTGGTACACGCCATATGAGCACTGTAAATATTTGCTCTCACTAAAGCAGAAGCCGCAGAGCGAGCCAGGCTGCAGAGCTCTTATAGAAAACACCACAATTGAGTCATTGTCTCATTTTTGCTAAGGGATCGTCCCTTATGTTGTGTTGCCCCACGAGTTCTCCGGGCTCGGGCCCATAATAGAGCCTAATGGGCGGGTCCTCACGCCGGTGTACAGCCCGCCGACCACGAGCTGCTCCGTAATCTGGTGTCGGGTCATAATCTGGTGTCGGGTCATAATCTGGTGTCGGGTCATAAGCTGGTGTCGGGTCATAATACGGTGTTGGGTCATAATCTGGTGTCGGGTCATAAGCTGTATCGGATCATAATCGAGTGTCGGGTCATAATCTGGTATCGGGTCATAATCCGATGCGTTGGATCACAATCAAATGTACTGGATCATAATTGAGTCTGTTGGATCATAATCGGGTGTGTTGAATCATAATCCAACGTGTAAGATCATAATCCCATGTGTGAGATCATAATCCGATATGTGAGATCATAATCCTGTGTTTGCGATCATAATCCGATGAGTGAGATCATAATCCGATGTTTGAGATCATAATTCGATGTGTACACGCTGGAGAAGATGATGTGCGCTGTGCTGCGTCCAGTCGTAAGGGGCAGCTCGAGTCAAGGCAATGTCCATACGTGGACGTTGATGTACAAAAATAAATTAGTGAAAATACGAACCCAGAATGGCATATATTTTTGCTGTTCCATCAAAGGGATTTTGATTTGCGTTGCAGCCGAATAGGAGGCAACTGCGTATCTATATGATGAACTCTCTTTTAATGATTCGACGTACTACTTAATAACCCTCCGAAAATTTTTCACTCATTTGTAAAAAATTGAAATGAATGTTTTGAGAAATAATTTATTTTTCTAAGCTGTATTGCAGGAAGAAGCTCTCCTTTCTTTACTTGAATCTATTTATTCAAAGCTATCTATTCTATCTATTCAGATTTATCTATTCTCTCTATTCAGATCTATCTATTCTATCTATTCAGATCTATCGATTCAAGAAGATTCTTATTGGGGAATCGTTCCCATGCAGTGTAATGTAAAGATGAACACCAAATGCTTTCTGAGAGATACCATCTCTTTGTTTTTAAAACACAACATTTTTTCTTTCCCCAAATTATCTCCCTCATAAACTCCAGCCACACGATTTCAACTCGCACCAATCGCATGTCTTGTGGCAAGCATGACTCACACCAGGTCCGCTGTATCAACCTATCTCCTAAATTCATCCTCAGATTCTCCTCTCACCGCCAATCCATTTCTCTTCCCAGGAGACAGAGCTAGGACGCTTACTCTCTCAATGGAGCCAATTTTAGTCCAATGACGACCGACAGTCACAGTTCTCAAATTAGCTCATACGTCGACATCATCTTTTTTTGGAAGCAGAGACGCACGAAATTTGGACCACTTGACACCGGGCTATGCCTAGCCGCTGTACTTGTTCTCAGTCAGCAGAGCTAATTCTTCTGCCTCGCTTACTGTTCAGTTGCGGGACCAAGCAATGCTTGGCCAATCGTTAATGACATATCACCGCCGGCTGGAGTCGTTATGGCCGGACACCGCTGCTGAAGCGCCGCGGCGAGCGCAGAAGTTCCTTCGATTCAAGCAAGGTGGGCTGAATTTACGTTAACTCACGTCCTGCTCTTGAAGAGTGAGCCCTTTTGATCGGGTTGAATATACAGCAGCCACATGCCTTCTAAACCCATTCAAGCGGCCGAGCACCTAGCCAATTCTGAAAATTTGGAAATTGTCTACGTACAGATATAGTCTCCAGTGCTGTGGGCGACTCACACAGAGTTTACGCATATGTCGTATGAGCCGCTCGAACGCAACAAGAAAACAACACAGAGAATAAATATGGACACGCAACAAATCGACATGGCTTTTGAAGGATTTATTCACAGTTGCGCCGTTTGGAATGAAGTTTCTTCGTTTGCACCTCAATACTGCCTCATATGAGAGAAACTTTCGTCCAATTATTCCCTCCGGTGCCGACGTCACGTACATTCAAGGTGTGATTGTGGGAATCAACTTTAAGGAAAAAGCGAAATTATTACAGCAGGGAAGTTTCTTGAACATGCCTTCGGAGATAGGTATTTTGTTTCTAATTTTACTGGTTAAAGGTCACCATGAAAAGGCTACATATTTAATGAAACAATTGCCATAAAGTTTCCGCAGAAAAGTCTATAAACTGTTCAAAACTGGAATTATTATAGCAGCGTAAATTGTCATCAAGGGATACTACTATCAGAAAAAATTTCAGGAGTAGAAAATTTGTGGACTTGGAAACGTTCAGTATATGCAGTGGACTTTCTGTCTACACATCATACGGCAGGGCAAGACGAAGTCTTTTTCAAACCCTAAAATCAAGACTCCTGCTTTGAAGCACACTTTGAGTGTGCTTCTTAGGTACACTTCGTAAGCGATGACCCACCAAAATCCATGAACCAATAGCATCATTTGCATGACCCCATCACTAGTACCATGGATACGCATTTCCATTCATTAAAAAATTTAGCCTTCAGGGGCAGGAAGCGGTTTAGAAGGGAACTGCTTTTCGGACAGTGCTACAATTCTAGCAAGTGAAGACAAACTGGTTGTTTGGCGAAATATTTTTTGGTCGGCATGGAAGATATTTTTTGGTACTTTTGACGGAACATTCGTTGTTTGTAACCCAGTCAAGCCAGTCACTATTAAAGCATTGCCCTCGCACGCCCCACACGAGAGCGCATGAGCAACATCGAACTCGTATCATTTGAAATCTCCATAGTCGGTGAGCGGCCTCTTGCATCGATAAACAGAACCAATATGGGACCGCAGAGCTCCGGCATTCTGAAGAGTGATTTTTTCTTCAATTGATGATTTTAATGAAGGTGCAATATTGACATTAATCGCTCGATGAGTGCCATCCCAAACACTGCAGCTCACTCTAAGCACACACCATCTCATTCACTAAATCTCCGGGCCTCATTCAGCCCGCTAGAGGCTGACGCACAAAACTTGCTCCACATTCTTCAGTGCAAATTGCAGGCTCTTACTTGCTACCCAGAATTTATTGTTAACTGTCAGGTACTTGACAACGCTTCTGTACAAACAGCTGCGGAAAAAGGCACCTCCGTAACCGGAGCGTACGCTCACTGTGTAGTTTCTCAGATTTTTTTCAAGGTAGTGCAGTCCGTGGATAGTTTTGAAGAGCCGACAGAGGCCGTCACTCAAAAGTTTGATGGCGATTCCTAAATGAAATATGCAGCATAAAGACTTAGCTGGGGAGCCCAGAAGCAGCTATTTCCACACTTGCTCATTCGAGACCAACAAACGTGCGATTTGTCTGAGCCGACAAGTATCAGCGCTAGTCGTGGTGCACCAAGTGGACGGAACGCGTTATTTCTCTCGTACGCGCCGCGCAGGCGCGTACGTGGTCTCGGTAAACATTAGACAGAGGCACTTTATATGATGCACGATTCGCATCAATTTGGTTGCAGTGTTCAGGCGCGAGAGATTGGCCTCGGCCAGCACTCTATAAAACATGACTAATTGTTCTAAAGAATGCAAGTGAGCTTGAGCAATGTGGAGAACAAATAAGGATTGCAAATGAGATGGTCTCCTCTTGGATCAGGCCATGTTTTTCTTTATGAGTTTCTGAGGAACGTTAATAACTTGTAGATTCAAGCGATAGAGGTGCGTGGCCATCGACGCAAAGCGCTATTGGCTTGTTAGGATAAACTCTTATGATGAGCCGTCCAAATTAAATTAAGTTTAGAGCACTTCAGCTATCTGGCGTTGTCGAAAAGAACGCCGACTTGGCATAAATCTGTCGACTCGCCCCCAGCCCTTCACCATAACAATTTGTAGTTACAGCGATACCAACACCTTCTGTGATCAGGAAAAAGCGGCGTAACCAGCCACCGGTCAGGCCTGGCATCTTCGTCCTTCTTCTTCAGCCTCCTAAGTACCTCAAGAGCGAGCCTGGAGCCTTGAGGTCGGTCCTGGATCCGACGGTGTGACGTCCAGCCGATCGCACCAGAGACGCGCCGACTGCCCAATCTTTATGGAGTTTGTGACACCTTAGGCGCGAAATGTTTAAGGAAGAGCGCCTAAGAGACTGTGCCGCCTGTAGAGTTCACCTGTAATTAGAAGAGCAACGCCAGTGCCGCCGACTACAACACTCGTTATGGAAATTATAACGTTACACAATCTCTAATGTCATCCGTCCATCTCGCCGGTATATCTGATGGGAAATAAGTGAGCGTAAGCGGCAGCTCAGTTCTCACCTCCATTTCGCCGCCTTTTCATTAGATTTCTTAGATACACAACCCTTCATTTTGAGGCTAAAGAAAGCCTGCTCTTACGCACACAAACGTTAACTTCTTCTCTATAAATTCTTTAATGGAGATGCTTATAAACACACCGTCCATGATACACCAAAAATGTAAGAAAGGCTGCAGGCATCTTTTCCGTTTTATTAAAAAAGGCAAATTAGTTTCAACTTGACTGCATGTCAGTCGGCCTACTGAGCTGTCACTTGACTTCGGCGCGATAGGTCCGAGTTCACTTGTGTCCGGAATCCTGCTGCGAAGAGCGGGAATGAATCTTTCGTAAGGCGTAACAGTTTTATCTCACCACGGTACATTGCAAACGATGAGTTATAAAAATAGGAACGTGAATACTATAGAGATGCTAGTTCCACAAAATGGTGATGTCAGCGTATTTTTAAGTTACTCGTCCTGGTAAGAAAAGGTATATAAGATGAAAGAAAGACAATAATTAGGGCGGATGATGCAGTCTGACTGAACTGGGGTTTTCTTAAACGGGATACATGCTCATCAGATTGAATCAATTGAATGCCCGGACCATATCCTCAGACATATAGGAGGTGGTCGGGGCTCACAACACCCAAGTGAGAAAAAGGCGAAGCCTCGGCATATAACAGTTTCTTCACCCCTCACTCAGACAGCAGCAGAAAACAGACATCCGGCTGCTGGTGATGTTAGACACTTTATCTCATGGCAGAAGCATACACATACTATATGTTAATGTATTAGCGGGTGTCACTTACTGAGTATAATTGTGACTGAATTTTGGATTGTTAGTATGTGAGTTTCAACTATACGTTGACACAAATTTAGTGACGTCATAGTATCAGGAGTAAAATAGTTTTAACAAGCAAAAATATCGTTTAACAAGCAAATCCATCGTTTGCTTCAGTAGTATACATATTGCGTAAGATTAGCTATTTATAGCTATGTGCCCCAATCATCGCAAAGACAAAGGGGAAGTTTGAGCAAAAACTACATAAACAAAAATACATAAGAATCGCACTTAGTAATAAAACAATTGTGAAACACGTTAAAAAATCAGACCAGAACACTACGATGGTCTTGTTTGCGAAAGAATGTTTTGCTTTTATGGAGACCGCTCTACAGTATGTGTGTGATTTATAGGCTCTACATCTGTGCAGAACGTGCGTACTGCATAATGTATTTTATGGGCACAGGTACTCTGTTATGAAAGCTACAAAATTCCCTGTTTTTGTTAATTTTTTGAATTACATGATTCACTTTTTTAACACGAGTTTACCAAGAAATCATAGAGTAATTAATAATGAGAGAAATCGGTATTTTCGTATAGAAGAGTAGAAGAAAACCTTCGATCTTAGGGTTTAAAGAAAGTAATAAATTATGCGCGAATCCTATTCCATGTGACTCGCAAATGCAACCAACTACGCGCAAGCATCACAGAGGAAAGAAAGCAGCTGTGCTTGTCAAATTAAACCCCATTCTTTCGGCAGTTTGGCTTTTGAGGCAAAAGTGTTCCTTAGATTTCGGAACATCAGGTCACTGAGGAGCTTCCAACAGGATTCAGCACCATCACATGGCTTCTAATTGACTTAGGGCTCAATTCAGAAAAACGTTCCCCCGTTCAAAGACAAGATGTCCTTAAAGACTGAAAGACTGCGCAAGGAATTGGCATGTAGTGCGTTAGATTAGCAAAGGGCCGCAAACGATGCAATTGTACCTAAACTTGAAGTGTAACATAGGGTGTCCAATCGAACATGCATATAAAACAACATAGTATTGGCGAGTTATCTATCATTATAATGGAGTCATCTAATCGAAAATATTTCTTAACTCTTTATACGGAAATAAAAACAAGCGATTTACCTTAATTCTGCGTCACTCTATTCAAGAAATCTTTTTGCACTTACGTTTTAAATTTTCGACTCATTATTTGATATGATCAACACTCTTGCTTCTCTAGCGACTAAAGTACTTCCCGTATCATGGTACGTTTTGAAAATCAAAACAATTTAGATTCATCAATTCGTCTGAACGTGATAGAGCGGTGACGTTCGCCTAATCACTACCGGTTGAAAGTATTACCTACGCTAAAAAGAGAACTAATTTTCACTACCAAAACATCTATTTTGTGCGTTTAAAACGTCATTATCTCAGACAAGTTCGACTTACACGCCCAACACACGTAGCGCTGTGATTCGTCAGAGCGCACCAAATCAGAACTGGTGTCAGCTTCTTCCAGTTGTGATAATTAATGTAAAAACTGTATCATCCAGTACTTTTCGCAGCAATGGGAAAATATTATCCCTCAATATCTTTGATTGTAGAACAAAATACATGATTTTTATCAAAGGATTTCTTCGGAAGTTAAAACTGTGGTTCATTAGTAGATTTACAGGTAGAGTAAATCGTCAATACAATCAAGAAAACAAGCTAGGAAAACAGTTGGGAGAATAGCAGCATAGCGCACGAGAAGAATTTCGCGTACGCTGTGCACAATGCCGCAAGAGTGCGTACGCGCGCATAAACACACAAAAAATGTCTCCATTGTTTGAAGAGCGGAGGCCTGGGTGCTCTGGAACGAGCCGACCCCGCTGTTCTGCTGACAGCCCCGTCCCCAGCACTGGAGGATCACATTTTCAAACTCCACCTTTTTTTGCAAGTCACGCCTGTGCGCTCAGTTCTTCAATACAAGCGGGACTTTCTCCGCTGCATTGAAAGTAGGCAACAATTGCCTCTTTTTTTCTTGATATAATGCATTTTTTTCGGCTCGCAAAGACACTTTTAGGGATGGTTCCCGCTCCTCCATTGTTTGGGTCTGGCTGGTCTTTTTGCGCATGCGTTCATCAGCGCAGCGGAACCATCTTTTCGTTTTGGTGTCAACCGCATTTAGCAACATTGACAACCTCATACATCTATGTTAGTGCCCAATTTACTTTCAACTTTCGTCGTAGGCTTCCAAATTTTTACATGCACGTATACTGCATGCGGATACCAAATGTAATTATTATGGCACGTTCATGATTTCAAAACTTCCGAGAGGAACTAAAGTTCTGTAGGTGTGTTCTACACGTCCCTCTCGACGAAAGTGCACGAGTTCACTGGTATTCGAGGGATGAGGTGCCGTACAAAAAATTCATTCAGTTCACTTACATTTCGAATATTGGACGAAATTTTGAAAACTGACTTTACTACAGATTTCATTTCCGCAATCATATTCTATTTTATGCACTCGCTCTTCCATTAAGTATCATATTCTATCTTATGCACTTGACGTTCCATTAAGTGTCATATTCTATCTTATGCACTTGACGCTCCATTAAGTGTCCCAAGCCGAACTCCCATGCGATTTGTCATTAAAATATTTCCAACGTTTGATCAAAACGAACTGATGTTCGCACTATTAGTGTGGTTAGTGTGGAATCGACGTACTAGAATTTATTTAATTTGCCGGGAGAAGTGGTCTTGGTAAGCATGCATGGTTCTTATGTGTAATTGATAATGAACGTTAGCCTTAAGAGCATCTCACGTTGATTTACTTACTTATTTTTTGAGAAGCCTTCCCTTGGCGAAGCAGTCCGGAACCTCATTGTTTTTTTTTTTAGATCTGTAGCATCATTTAATTACACTAACTCAGCTAATTTTTTTCGCAGCCTCATCGAGAAATGTATAAAAATTGCTAAAAGTGTTTAGAAGGCTAAAAATGATAGATAATATTATATATAGATGCTACGGGGGAAGAATTTAGCTATACGGGCAACCAGAATTTGTGCTATAAACTCTTTTATTTCGAAGGAAAGAGCAGAGAGAAATTTTCAATCTGACGCTCTTAAATTCATAAAAGTGAACCATGCATGACTGCTACACCTTCCCATTTGTTTAATTCGACCCTGCATGTGATGCATTTTCCCCTTCAAGTCTACTTACTGTTTAATGTCAAGTTTTAAAACATCCTTTGAAGCCTTAGCTGTTTATCAACTGGAACCCTAGTAAGTAAGGTTGAGTCATGCGATGTTAACTCTGGAATGCCAAAACAAATCAACAACAGCTCGGTAAGCCAGATCTGAAGAATGTTTTCATGCGGTAAACCTTCATGTTTATGTTCCTATGGCATACTGATTCTTGAAATAGTCCTAAGTTTTTTTTTGTCTCCAAAAAATTCTCTCCCGCAAGGTAATAGGAATTATGCGGAGCTGGGCAGTGAGCTTCATTCATATTTCAACATTACGTATACATTTTCACTGAGCGTCATTCATATTTCAACATTACGCATACATTTTCTGTGTTGGTCATTAGCGAATTAGCCCGATGGTAGTAGAGGGAACCGTGCGACTACGGCGCTGCAGAAACAATATTTCGTGAAGATGAACGTGATTGCATTTCGCTAGATGCCACTAAGTGAGCATAATTTGCGCTAAATGACGCGTGAACACGAGGGATTTCGAAACAGGATTTGAATTTTATTTCCTTAGCCTCTGAGCAGTAGAGGTTCCCAGAACATATTTCGCTCTGATCACCGGCAATCGTGGTCATGTTTCACAAAAGAAAGTTTTACGAGGAATCGCAGAATTAGCCTCGGAGTTTATGGTGATTTCGCACGAGCTCCCATGCAGAAAATGGTCGATTTTGATAAAAACGTCAGTGAATGGAGGGCTCCGGTGATGGCCCACAACTTGAGACGAGTAATGTCTACCGCGGTGCATTGATCTTGGAAATGCAGGATACGCAGATTCAAAAGTGTTACAACGCATCATTAACCTAATTTGCGTGACCTCATTTTTGAGAAGATATGACTCTTTCAGAGATGATCTGAGACAGCCCAACTACCGCCAGGCTCGTAACCATAAATAGTAAATATTCACGCCGATGTAATATTCAATCTCGACGCAAATGCATCACGATAAAATGATGGCTTCTTGCCAACGCTTAAGGCTTCGATATGGCCGCAGCTACAACTCTCAATATTACTAGTGAAGTCGGTGTGGGTGTTTAAAAACAGGAACAAGTTCTGCAAGCTGTGCATATAATTCATGACATTTTTACTTCTTTGTTAGACCTGTATTGAAGTTATTCATTACTCTATGCAAGTTCAACTTGAGACGCTCCACAAAATTCTTCTGACCTGTGAACAAAAACGGTAAGATTATCGCCGATCTTTGTACTACGATCAGCCCTATCACCCTAAGCCACTCCAGAAATAAATGGGAGCACATGTTTGTCTCCGTTCCAAACATAATTTTCTTTAGAACAAGAACTCTGAACTTGCCAATCTGAAATTCAAAGCTCATTATGGGTAGTGTATTTATACGAGCCTTCATTGTACAGATTATGCGGCAATCGGCCGGAATCCCCGTCAGAATGAAACACAACTTTTCTGCTTTCTGAATGAATGAATGACCTCTCTTTATAAAATTAGCTTTCATTTAAAAAGTTGCTCGGGTGTCCCAACATTAGTAAGCTCTCCAATTATGATTTAAGGTGTTTCCCTAGCCCTGTCATTAATGCAGGCTTAGTTAATAGTAAAGATAAAGACGACATTGGCTCTTCAGTTGATCATTTTTTCAAGTTATGAGGACGGCCATTCAATGTTTATTCACACGCTACGCTCACAATTTTAGGGTTTTTTTGGGCCCTCACTTTTAGGGTTCGCACTTCACTTTGAAATTCTCAGCTACACAGTTTCCGAGTGGCAAAAAGCGTACATGACGTCAAAAGCAGAATTTTGCGATGAAAAATGCCGAAAGCAATGCCTTCGTTCTTCAAAAGAATTATGAGTCCTTCTACCGTTGTAACGGTTCGAGAAAGCCAGGAGAAAATATCCATCCGGCAGTAGGCCGCTCAAGTAAAATCTTCTAAATTTTCCCTCTTTTAAATGGTATGCTGCTTCGCGCGACATTGCCTCACAAAGAACGCAAATGTTGATTCCAATTTTACGATAGTGTGGGTAAGAGAGTTTTACCGGCATGATTTTCACGACGGCAATTGAATCTTTTAAAGGAATTGCTACAGGAAAAGCTAGAGAACAGCTTATGAGAGTCAAGACTGAGTCCATGTTCTCCCTCACACAACTAACAGGGCTGTCAAAGATGCCCTGAATGCGCTTTGTCGGTTTTATCATTTTTTGATTATTTACGTCGTTGCAAGAGACGTAAATTACACGTTTTGATGGTAAGAGAGGGTATATCTATGAAATGTATTGCTGCTCTGGCACGCGTAAGGATGGGTTACGTCACTATCAAAGTATCACTTCAACTTTTATGATGGCATTCGGAACGAGAGCTGCTGCTCTTACGCTGGCCTTGAGACGACTGTTCCGGAGAATATTTGTGTAAGAGTGAGCGCTTGAATGATATAGAAAGTATAAATATTTCTGAAGAATTTTTCCGCTATGTAGAATATTTAGTTTTCATGTGTTCTAATTGAAGTATAAGGCCAATGAAAAACTTACATTTTTTCCAAAAGTTTTACTAAATTTATCACTTGAGGAACAATTTTCACAGGGTGTACTCATACGTGTTTTGCAAAGCCATAAATAGTAATATCACGTGAGTAATTAACCTCTGTCTAGTTAAACTTCATAGGATGCACGTGGCTATCAAAAGTAATAATCTACATAAGTTTATCGTTCACTAAATGTAACTTCAGCATTGGAGATCTCTTCTTTATCGATTGCGACGCATTTGGCTCAACTGGAGGCCAATTTGAAATCTTAATTAGCTTTCTTTGTTTGGTAAAATTAGGCAAGTTTGGGTAGAAATGAAAGCGGCTCCACAATCTCGTCATCTTCTAAACGTTGCCGACATCACGATGTCTGGTTTTGCTATCTGTGCCATCAGCGATAGCGGCAAACTCCACCAAAATACGCTGAAAAATTCCCTAGCCCGCGCAGGGCCGAGACGACGTCGGTCGAAGGACATCTCTTCGTAAAATGGTCGGGAAGTGTTGCTCTATCGCCGACAGACCCATGCATCAATGCTGGATTAGCGTAAATTTCCGTAGATATCCGTAAATTTGTGTAGATTATTCCGTAATGGATGGAAATCACCACAAATTCCATAGAAAAGTTGGACTGCGTGCCTGACGAGCTGTGAATTGTGGCCAGGGCTTAGAGTTGGAGCTCAGAGTGAACGAAAATGAAAGTGTTTTGCAGATGAAAAATTTTGCGGAACCGATTGTTCGATGTCGTGTTTTTTATCTCAGAAAAGAATTGTCAAATGTCTCTTTCTATGCACAACTTCTTTTGAAAATATGCATGTTTCATATCATGCCTGATTTATGTAGAATTTTGATACAAAAAGTTGGTTAAGCGACGAAATATATCGTTTTACAATTCAAAGACTGGGTTTGACAGCTCAAAATAAAAAGTGCGACTTGAAATGTTTCTCATTGCAATCCAGTTTTATTTTGGAGCATGTAGAGCTCACTAGTAAAAAGGAGCAGAATAATATTAACTTATTGAAATTTTATATTTTAGAGTTTTTGTTTACTCATTTTAATAAACAAATGCAACGACATATGTACGTCAGTATTGCTTCCTTACTTTGTTTTAAGCATTACGTGCCCCTGAAGGAACATTAGCCACGTTTGCTTCTACTAAAATACCTAACTCCAACTGCAACATGGCCTTAATATGAATAACATTAATATTTCCCGTTCAATTTGACTTCACTGACGGGGTAATCGATGTTAGAGTTCATTGTTTTGCTCGATCTGAGGGTCTGGCGTCCAATGGACGG
The DNA here is from genome assembly GCA_014899125.1 of Orchestia grillus. Lineage (NCBI taxonomy): Eukaryota > Metazoa > Arthropoda > Malacostraca > Amphipoda > Talitridae > Orchestia > Orchestia grillus. The sequence goes on along the minus strand of VOMN01049214.1, from coordinate 14,232 downwards.
CCCAGAGTCCGAGGTGTCGAAGATGGCAGATTGGAAGCGAGATAGAGGAAGTTACGGTCGAGCGTGTTGCAGATGTGTTGATACAAGCGAGCCAAGTGTGATGCCGTGACCTAATGCACGAGATGGTGTTACAGATGTGCCCGGAGGAGGAGGCTGGCTATCACAGGACATAGTGAGTGGACGAGATCAGGTCGAGATGCTCGGCAAGGTGGAGTTTTGGGCTCAATGCCAGAGAATTAGTAGACCCGATGGTGTGGTAGATAGGCTGGAGGTGTGGTAGATAGGCTAGAGGTGTGGTAGATACAGGTAGAGGAGCCGTACCGGGGCAAGAGAAGCCTCGTTGTGGTGGGAAAAAGGCAGTTCCAGGGAGATGTCAGGCGTTGAAATCTGGAGAGCGAATCTCCTACGAAGAGAAATTTGGAAGAACAATGATCAAGCTCGTGAGGACTGGTGTGCTGACTCTGCCCTTGTCTTCTGACAACATGTGTTTAGGTTCTGAACATATTTCCTTAGGATAAAACGAACAAAAAGATGTTTAATTACAACAATTATATCGTCAAATCCCTTACACTTGGATGCTTAAGACTTCATTTGTTATTACTCCTCATTGATCGGAATGAAAATAAAGAGGCAGTACATTAACCAATTGAGTTTTTCAGTTGAGGTACTCCGTAGTTTGTGAGTAAATTGTACTCAATCGGTAAAAAACCCCAGCCTCATTCGATTACACTTTAATGACGAGTACATATTTGAAAGTAAAAGGCTTCTGCGCTGAATTCTGTAAAACTGATGCAGAGTCACAGCTGTTGCTGCGAAAGTAACGAAGGTAAAACTGAGGGAATATTAGATTTGAATTCATTATTCTGCAAGTAATTATCATAAGACGGGATGTATTTGAATAACCATTTTTTCCGTGGTAACTGCTGATGGGAAGATTATCTGCCCTTACATTTGTAATTCTAATACTTAATTTGCTAATGCACTCATCCGAAAAAAATCTATTTCTTCATAAACGTATCTATTTCTTTATAAATATATTTATTTCTTCATAGAACAGGCTCCAAAAACAAACGAGACACGAAGCACTATGATTTACCATACAGTTACACCAATCTAGATTAACATTTTATTACAGACCGCTTGGGCCGAGTTGTTTTAGCGTCTTCAGGAGCGGTTTTGAGAGGCAGCGCCCTGCCTCAACCGATGTGCCCAGCCTCCCGTACAGTCCAGGCTCCGACGAGCGCTGGCCTGTAGCTCCGACCTCCCGTCTCTTCTTGTGACAAATTTTGAATCACGGGACCTAAAAAATGCCCCGCTGAATTATGCAGCATTTCTGGCGGGGCTACGCAGATTTAATGCTCCAATTAAGATGCAAAATATCCTCTCGAGAGATTAATGTCCCCACCCAGAACCCCGAGAAGGCGAAGAAGGTAGCTTGCGAGCGGCAGTCAGCTACAAAAATTCGCTCACAACCAGAGTTGCGCCCATTTTTGCGAATGTAAAATGACTAGGACGAGCTTTTAAAGGTGGACCTTAATTTGTAACTGCGTTCTCGGCCGCGGATGAAATACGTGTGCAGGAATTGTTTTCTCCCGCAACTGGCGGAGCTGTTGTCCGCTTCTACGCGCGCTCATTTGTACTGGGAAAATTGACTTGTGTGTTGGTGGCCCGAGTTGGGAAATTTGTTGTCAGGTGACGCAGTGAATTCCCTGGTAATAAATAGTATCAATAATTCGTAGCGTGATAGAGGTTTGCACGTTGAATTTAGGTTTCACAGCTGCTGTGTTTCTAAATCCCAAAAATTACAATTTTGATCGAATATAGCCATCGGACCTTCTATTTAAAAATGTTATTCCATTATCCTCAATTTAAACAAAGTAAATCATGCAAGATTTACTTGCCTTTCTCTGCTCCTGGTCCACAATTAAATGAAGGCCGCCAATTCCGACTGTTCCAGATGCTCCTGAAGCTATGAGTGGATGCAACATTGACGGTTCTGCTTTGCAGCGCATGTTATCTTTTACATAAGTGCTAAATGTTTAGGCTTTAAGCTCTAATTTTACTGCATGTATTCAGAGCTCGAACGCTATATCGTGCGTGTAAGAACGTGAGACGCATGCAACACGCATGGGCAGCTCTCAGATATCAGTACAGTGCGTATTTCAAGGCAGCATACGTAGATTTAGTTAGCCATGGATACAGTGTACAACCTATGGTTGGTCAGCGCTGTATTTTTGCAGTTGATTAGCCGGTATTTAGTAGACCTCGGCACCCTTGTCGGAAGTTCTAATGGTAGGAAGTCTGATATCGTAGAAAGCCTAATCTCGTAGGAAGCCTAATCTTGTAGGAAGTCTAATATCGTAGGAAGCCTAATCTCGTAGGAAGTCTAATCTCGTAGAGAGTCTAATTTCTTAGGAAGTCTAATATCGTAGGAAGTCTAATCTCGTAGGAAGTCTAATCCCGTAGGAAGTCTAATCTCGTAGAGAGTTTAATCTCGTAGGAAGTCTAATCTCGTAGGAAGCCAAATCTCGTAGGAAGTCTAATCTCGTAGGAAGCCGAATCTCGTAGGAAGTCTAATCTCGTAGAGAGTCTGATCAGCCTAGCTGAACTGAAGCCTCAGTGGGAGACGGCCAGGTCACACGTCCAGTTCAAGCCTGATGCTCCAATGAGTGAACGACAGGAAGACCTAGAATGCAAGAGAAGTAAAAGTATTTATTTTAAGATGCAGTTCTCTTTTTGAGATAGAACAAATACGCCCGTGTTACTAAGAAACAATCCCTGGTTACATTTTTCATTTCATCATCTGCTCGGCTGCTGAAGTTGCATCTCAGCGCTCCTCTCACTGTGCAGCTAAAGGACAGATCTTACGCGAATTTCATGCAGGCTTATGGCATGGGAAGGATTCCCCCGCGGCTAGACTAACCACCGAAGCGGTGCAGTTTTCTCAATATTAAGAAACAGTTTTTATTCCGAGAACCCCAGGCCCGAGAAGAAAATCTACAGCAACGTTCGAGTCTCAGCAAAGAACAGCAACCCTACTTCAGATTCTCCAATCAGGGCAAGCAACACTCATTGTCCTCGGGATTAACAGATTTTTAGTAATCCTCTCATTTTTAACTCGGTTTCTTCTCAGCTCATACCTTGCCAGTTACAAGCTTTAATTTTTAACTCCTTCCTAGGCAGGATTTTTGCAGAAAGCGCTCCATTTTAACGTGATTTTATTTGCTCGAGATGTACGTATGACCACATTCGAGAAGGGTAAGTTTGTACACAGGGAGGTCAAGGAAGCACTAGTAAACGCGTGTCAAGGTTTTTACTGTTTTGATTTTGAATCGAACATTTGACGAAAACGCTCGTACAAAGCTGAAAAATTCGAGTCGGGTGAAAGTGAGGTAACTCATCCTTGCCGGGAATGGGTTGAAGGAGACTTGCAGCCAGACGCAACAGCGGCAGGGCTCTTCCATCAGCTCTACTGTTGCACTTCCGATTGACTGCGGACGCTGCGTTCGAACTCACGGAGCCACCGGGCATTTGGCATTGTTCAGGCCTGCGTTTGACTGACCACACCACTCATTGTTCTCTTCCATTGTTGAAAATTAAGCCAATACAATGATCTGGAGGCAGCTATTGTTAGAGGCAGACCCGTGCTCCTCTCATAGTGCAGCTACAAGGGAGGTCTTACGGGAAATTCATACGAATTTTGCAGTATGCAAAAGATTCCACCGCGGTCAGCATTTCCACTGGGCGGTGCTATTTTCAGAATATCAAAATCAGCATTTATTCAAAGTTTTCCTTGTTTCCAAAAGCTGATGAACAGAATATTGATGACGTGCATTAAAAAATACATTTCCTACGGTAATAAATTCGCGAGATAAACTCCTTCAACTTACTGTCACTTTGAGTACCGTTAAATGTTTTTGATTCAGATGAAGCGACGCGTGCGAAGAGCTCAGGTCTAAGAACTCGTTGACAGGAACAGCCCTCGTAATCTGAAAACCATCCTCGTACCTAAGGTACAATGAATGGTCTGGCCGTCCGCACAGTGTTCATTACACCTCTCAACTAAGCAAGCTACAGTACGTGTTTAGTATTAGGAACATACTGCGCTGAGTCCATTCAGTATGGCAGAAAACCAGAGCTACAGTACCATCTATTTACAGACGCGCAGTATCATGAAGAATTATGAACACCCCGAGTTATGCAGTATTATGCAAATTTAGAGTTATTCAGTACTTCTAACATCCAAAGTTGTTCAGTATTCCGGACAAATACAGTTATTCAGTATTCCAGACACCCAGTGTTATTCAGTATTTAAGACACCCAAAATTACTCACTACTTCTGACACCCAGAGTTGTTCAGTATTCCAGACAAATGAAGTTATTCAGTATTCCATCCAGACAGTCAGATTCATTCAGTATTCCGGACACCCAGATTCATCCAGTATTCCGGACACCCTGATTCATTCACTATCCCAGACACCCAGATTCATTCAGTATCCTGGGCACCCAGATTCATTCACTATCCCAGACACCCAGATTCATCCAGTATTCCGGACACCCAGATTCATTCACTATCCCAGACACCCAGATTCATCCAGTATCCCGGGCACCCAGATTTATCCAGTATTCAGGATACGGAGAGTATCCGCCGCACGAGGAAGGGCGTCCGACAGCAAATAGCCTCTAGTTGACTAGCGCCAGCAAGATTAACGATTTCTAAAGTAAATAAATTACTTAATAAGATATTCTTAACGTGCAATTTCCATCTAAATGAGTTAATAAAAACTGAATGGCTGAAAAACGGCTTCAAATATCAGGTTCCACGAACGAAGGGCACCTTTACCTCTTCTGAGGTGTGTGTGATGTGTTTGGGTGTGTATCGTTTGCGTGCGTGTTTTGTACGAGTGTGCTGTGAGTGTAGATGGGTGCATGGGGTGTGTGGTGTGGAGGTTATGTGCGTGGTGATGTGTTTGTGTGTGGTGCATATGGCTTGAGTGGTGCACTCGCATGTTTTGTATGAATGTGTTTTGTGTGTGCGTGTGTAGTATGTGTGTGTGTGGGTATATAGACGTGTACATGGCGTACTTATGAGTGCGAAAATAAGTAGGTGATGTGTGCGTGCGCCTGAACATTTGAGAAATTCATTTGAGTAGAATTAGTATGCGAGCAGGTCTGAAGCTTACTCGGCCATTCTACTGTGATTCAGGCCGTAATTTAAGTAATAATATTGGTTGGTGGTGACTGATATATGTACTCATAATTAAATGATACAACAACAGCTCAACGTAGGCAAGGGATCAGGGTGTAAATTTAGCATTATGTGAACAATGGGAAGAATTACTGAATAGTTACGGGATGGAACTATTAACCTATTCTGACATTGTTCTGGAAACTTAAAAGGAGATTTTAGGAAGGCTGAAATTTTGAAACCGCACAAATTACAAAGAAACTCATTCTCTATTGGGTGTATGAGGATATACATTATGACACTGATATGATCAGCTCCATTTTAAATACGTTTTCCCATAAACTGAACTTCAGAAACAATATTTTCGTGATTTAACTTTACAGAATTATGTCTCCATTTCTTCCCGGGACCTTCATGTTATTCATACCTCGCTTGGGTTCCCAGAGGGCCAGCTGCAGGTAACATTCTGCTGTGGCTCACGCATTTTATCAATAAGGCTATTGCAAATGAAAAATGAAGCATATTCTAGTTTACTGGACTAGCAGAGTGACAAAGGTGCATCACAACTCCTTGACTTTCCGCACTCCCATTACTCTCTTTCAATTTGCACCCTTTTGAAAACAGGGAAATTTTTCTTTGATCCAATTCTAAAAGAATGCGTGAAGTTTGCCCATAATTTTACTGTGTGAATAAAATTCTTTCAGCCTGAACTGATGCATGATCAGTCGTCTTTTGTGAGCTAGAAGGCGTGCGGTGTATAACCTAGGTCTCTTACGTCATCACACATATGCACGAGTTACATCATGAGGCGTGCACATAACCTTGTATACTATGAGGCGAACACCTAACCTTCTGCATCATGAGGTGTACACATAACCTCCTACATCACGAGGTGTACACATAACCTCCGACATCATGAGGTGTACACATAACCTCCTACATCATGAGGTGTACACATAACCTCCTACATCATGAGGCATACACATAACCTCCTCGCATCATGAGGCGTACACATAACCTCCTCACATCATGAGGCACACACACACCCATCACCTTCTACACACCCAGGCCACCAGTGTTCCCGCCTCCCAATAACTTTGAAATAGCCCTCAACAAATTGGGTCTGTCACACGACAGCCGTGGCACGCAGTCCCAGGATGCGTCTGAAAAATGGCCCGTGCGAGATGGTCTATGAACTGCGCAGATTTGAAAAGGGGTGCGCGGTGAAGAAAGGCCTCCTGTGCACAGGAATGAAAGATTTTTTGTCACGCAAATCACGCGTCAGTCAAAATAGGCCATTGTTCGATATGAAATGTACAAATTCTCTGTGAGTGTCGTCCTGGTATTTTGCTTGGCGGGGCATTTGTAATCTTGCGGTCAGGAGTCAAAATTGCTTGAAAGAGGAAGTCAAATTGAAGGTTTTATATCCGGTCCGTGCAGATGTTTGATAAATGAATGCAGTGTGTGAAAATCTGACTCGAATGGTGGTTGAAAAATAGGTTCAGTTATTAAATTTGAATACTCGCTATGATTCCAAAGGTGTCAGGTAAGTCTGTGGCGTTTGACCAGCTGTGTAATACTGTGAATTTTGAATTCAAACTATGCGCTTCTCCCACATGGCTCTTCTCGGTGTTGTAAATTGGCAATACAGGAGGAAAGTCTTTTCTAGATATGAAGAAGAACCAACTCAGTAGTGAGCATTAATAAAATTTTGTTCGAACTATTTTTGAAAGTCTTTTCTAGATAATGTTGTCACTAATTGCAAAACAATTTTACACTTTTTGTAACCTTACTGCATTTTGCATTTCCTAAACATATCTTGTTGAAAGAAAAGACAACATTCTTGACCAATAGGTTTCCGTGTCTAGGCAGTCTAGGTCCATCTGCCAGGGCCATCAAGTCCTCTTCTGAAACTGTCATCTTCCGGTGATGGCAGAGGAAAGTAACGAGGCTGTAATTGATACATCGCAGGTAATGGTTTCTCGATACAGCAATTACATGATTAATTGTGCCATCTGTTGAGAGCGGTGGCACGAGTGTTTCAAGGGACGCTGGCGCGGCAGCGATGTATCGCACGTATGGTGTGCGTGCGTGCGTGTGCGTGAGTGGTACCCAGTCGTACCTGGACGTGAAAAAGAATATTCATACTGCAAGCTGGCTTCAAAGAGGATTTTCAATCGTTATCTTAAAACGAAAGTTCAGAAAAACCTCCTCAGTAATGTTCGTCAGCTTGAGCTAAGCCACTTGGATGAGTAGAAAAAAAAGTCTCGTTAAATTTAAAGAGCAGCTTTTACTTTCAGATACACTGCTTTCATGGTTGGAATGTCTTTCACGATAGGATTAATTCATCATTGAGCGTCCTGGCCATCAACAGTAGAGGCTAAAAACAAAATGTACGACGCTTAGTTTTGACTCCTCGTTGATGGGGAATACGGAAATTAAAAAAAATGGTTAAGGAACATTTCGTAAAAAATAAAGACAGTGAAATAAAGGAATAGTTGAGAAACTGAGTTAAATGATGTTCCCAGAGACTGCATGTTTTCTATTTTTTTGAACGTCACACGTGAACACATATTTTTACTGATGTAATATATTTGCAATTCTAGTTCTACAGTCATTGTGATGGTGTGGTAGGAGTTTTAATGGATGAGTGAAGGTATTGGTAATGAATGTCACTTACTTTCATCACACATATGATTCATCCAGTAACACGGATATTTAACAAAGACAAAAAAATATCCGTGTACCTATGCCGAGTAGATAAATTAGTTCGGTCAGCATTATAGCTTATTCAGCCGAGCAGAAAAAATATACATTATAAAAATACGAAAAAGAGGAAGAACCGAGCGGAAAAAGGGAATGATAACGATCGCAAAGTCGTGTGCTAGACACAATTCTATTGAGTTTTCATTAAAAATTGATAATATTTTAATTCCAACAATTATGCATCACTCCATGATAATTCGATACATACAATGATGCAAAGATTCACTTCGTTTTTAATTTCATATGATTTATGAATTTATTTCAGTCGTTTTCAATCAGGGACAAAACATAAAAATGGGGAATTTCGATGAAGCTGTTGACAAATCTGATATAAATTGAAATAGTTTTAATCAGCAGTTTCATGCTCATATTCTTGGTATGAGTGGGTGTACACGCACCCACTTAAATACACGCAATTTGGTTTCAAGTGTGAAGTGCGAATATAAAGTTAAATAAAATATTGAATCGAGTAGTTGCCGCTAACATGGCAGCAAAATAGGTCCCAGAAAATAGGCACACCACTACACAAGTGCCCACGTAATTTACCTATGTTGCTGCCGATGTAAAAGTTTCATTGATGTTACCTTTGTGCCTGCCGATGTAAAAGTAACACTAATGTTGGCGTTGCGCACCTTAAATTTTTTGACTGATAAAAAGATCGTCGACCATTAAGTAGGTATAATAACTATAACTTCAGCTCAGTTACAGAAAATCAATATGGGTAAGTGTAAAATTAGTTTCCCTAAATATGGTCCCAAATTTTGAGCGCTAGCATAATTTTGAAGCGCTAACTTAGCTGTAATCAAATTCAAGAGAATTTGGAGTGTATTTTAGTACTTCCATTGCAATCTGCTGTTTAAGGAACGCTTGAAAGTTTGAAAATTTGAAAACCATCGCATAACTGTTATTTCCTGTTATGAATGTCAACGTTATTCCAACTGGTACGTGTCATTCTCGTACGAACTGAAGTTTCTAAAATTCTTGGGCTATTTTCTGGGGGTCTCAGAGGGCAGTTCAAGCGTCGGGGATTAGGTTTTATTTTAAGTAAAGAGAGAAATTCTGGTGACATCAGAAATAAATTTTGAATCATTCCTGCACATTTTCAGAAGCTGCAATCGGAGGGCCATGTTCGAGCCTCGGCTTTTCTCGCCATTAAAAATTGAAGCGAATTACCTCACCAATAAATTAGGCCTTCGTGGAATTGAACTTCTGAGTTGATGGAATAGATGCGAGACCATTTTTTAGCATAAAATATTACTCATTGTTCGTAGGTGATGTTGAATACAGCGATAAGAGACTTTCTATGGTGATGATGATGGTCGTAATTTTTAAGCAATATTGAATACAGCGACTGGAGATGTTTCTTGGCGTAGTTGATAGCATTTTTAAAACATTATTGAATACAGTGGTAAAAGAAGTTTCTTGGCTAAGTTGATAGCAATTTTAGAACAATCTTACATATAGTGATAAAAAAGTTTTCTGGCGCAGTTGATATAAATTGCAAAACAATATTGGATACGGCAACAAGAGAAGTTCTCTGGCGTAGCTGATAGTAATTTAGCAGAAGCTACAGAAGAATTTCCGGCACAAAAATCCATGATTCAGAAAGGCGTAACTCCAACACAAAGCGCACTCAAACGTAAAACCAACCTTCGAGTTTCCTTTGGGATGTCATCAGTCAGAGAAATTATGCGTGAGCGCAATACCCCCGCATTTCCTACACTTAGAGTAATAAACTCATGACAATAAACTTGGTCTCTGCGTAGGCGAGGATTAGCTCGAGGCTGGAGAACACAAAACTTAGAGATATCCACGATGACTTGCACGTTCCCGTCTTGCAGGGAGTCTGAGCGTGTCAGGCGTTGTGTTAATGCGTACGAACTGCCGTAACTGCTCACGAATTGCTGGGGTCTGCGTAATTTAGCTATGTTGCTACTGATGTAAAAGCAATATTGATGTTGGTGTTGATTACGCGAGCATAGCGATTTATACAAAGCAATTTGCCCGCCCATCAACGGCATAGGATACATTCCCTGAAGCGGAAGACATTTCTTAACATATTCTTGTCACGCAACCTAATTCTGGTCCTGTCCTATCACCATAATTGCACAACAGATGCTGAAAATTTATTGTTTTCAAAGTGTGGAAAATTGCGTGAGCTTGCATTAGACATGGTCTTAAGAACTCGCACATGCATATAGCCCATGTGACAACTTAGGTGTTGCTAATGTTGAGCTAGTCGCATGCTGGCGTGGTCGCCTTCAATTAATAATACACTTGAAAATGGTGCGCTGATTCCAGACGGTGAAAGATGTCTTCATTTGGTCTCGGCACGTTGGAGGCAAAAACATTGAGGATTGCAACAAGGTTCACATGTGAAATTTAAGAATACTTGAGCTATGTTTCTTCATCAGCCGGAACTTATTCTACAATAGTGAACAAGGTGTGTCACGGTGAATATCTTTACGGTAAAGAACAAATTTTGCACAATCTCAGATGATAGTTGGAAGATACTTATCGACGATGTGAAGTGGTTCATTACGAGCGAATTCGATGGAATCGTCTGGCTGGAATGGAGGTCGAAGACGTAACACGCTAACGCAGACATCAGGGAAATTATCGGGCTAAAGTTCTCTACCAAATTTTGTGTCAATTTGAAAACTAAGTGCTCTGAGCTCGGTCAGAACGTATTAATACATGACACTTCACTTGTTGATGGAGGTATTCTTGAAATATGTTTCATAGTTTACAGCGAAATGAGCTATTAAATAGTGATATAAATACTAAATACATTTCACGGTTGATCAAATGGAAACGATCAAGCCCTGCATAGCATTTTTTGTGAGTTCCAGCATTCCCTGCTGTGTATGCGAGGTTGCTTTTCCATCGTTGACCAGCGGTCGTCATGTCAAAATTACTTTATTTGTCGTGAAGGCTCGAGATGCCACAAACGCTTCATGCAAACAATGAATGGCAAGTGCAGTCTGGTGGGCGTAGCGAGGTGACAAGGCCTTCAGGATGCTGGACTGCTCTCGAGAGCTGCCTACATTTTGGTGGACTTGCTTCTTAAATTTTATTTACGCAATAAATTATATTAACTTCGTGGATTTCATTGTTATTCAAATTATCCAGACACGGCGGACCAGACTTGCAGCGAGGTAAGGTGAACTGAGAAATTTTTAGACGAATGATCGCATTTCGGTTGTGAAAATTTTACAGGTATGCATTATTCCAGCGAAACTTAAGTTAGAATGTTTTCATGGCGCGGTGAATCGTAACGAGAAAATTTTTAGGGATGAGTTTATTGCGCCCGTCTTACATCCTGTGCGAGTGTGGAATATTTGTAAACTCATAGAAAATAATGACCGGTGTTGCTTTGCTGCCCAAATTACGGTGTCACTTGCTCAGCTTGAATCTGTTAAACAAACAAACAAGCTTGCCTATATTATCGCTATACGAACGAAGGAAATAATTTTTGCTAATCATTTAAATCTCGTTCTCTCTTGACCAAAGAGCACATATTTCAAGTCAAGAGCACATGTTTCGAGTCAAGAGCACATGTTTCGAGTCAAGAGCACATATTTCGAGTCAAAAGCAGATGTTTCGAATGCGAGGAACTAAAAATTTCGAACAAATCTCAAATTGCCCTTCAAACGAGTACGACATACTTACATACGTAGGAAGGGGTCCAAAAAAATAATTAACTTTTGTACTTCAGCAATTTCGAGACAAAAGCCTCGCAGGTCTCCTCACTCGCCAGCGAGCGCCATCTGCCCACCGTTAATTTCATAGTTACACTACACTGACGCCTGAGATTAGCAGATGAAAGTCTCTTTGTTTCAAAATAATTAAGCTACAAACAGTGAATACATTTTTTTCGAACCCCTCAATTTATCGAACACTACCTACATGAACAAATATGTACACGCGTACGCATCCACGTCGAGGCATCTGCGCTCTTCGATGACTGCACATTTTGAAACTAACAAGTTTTAGTGAAGTTCGCTTCCGCACACGGCCGGAAGGTGGCGCTATCCGACTGCTCATTATAAATATCTCGCGCCGCGTACAGGCTTCCTCGCACAGAAACACACACACGCTGCAGGATCTTTACTGCGGCGCTCGGCCGCGGCTTGTGATGGATGTGGTTGGAGGTGTCAGTTTGGGCAAATTACGTTAGATAATCATAATCTGAACTGCACCGCCCTTCAATAACCTCTTACCTTGCATAATTTTCGAGGATTGTTTCCTGCGTCAGCTTGGCAACATCCGCCAGTGCTGTTTATTTAATTTTTCAATGATACTCATTTCAAGACTTTTGTTATACGTTCGCCGACACGGTAGGCAGCGCGCAGCTCTTGCGGCTCAATGAAGTGATCTTGAAGGCATTAAACAACGAGCTTTTACATCATAGAAAAGATACGAATTTATGTAAACTTTCCGCCGAACATCGTTTAAATTTACTCACAGCGTACTACAGCCAGGAGGTGAGAGCTACTGTTTTTACGACCTGACATCCCATTCCACTCGTGCTTTACGAGGCGCGCCGACGAAACCATCAGGAATAACAGCTTAGCGCTCTTCTTTCTGTGCACAGCGCTGATGAATTATGCCTTCAAAATTATGAGCGACCGTTCAATTTTGGAGCACGCTCTGGCTGTCAAAATTGAGATCATGTCGGTCTGAAGATCTAACAAAGGAATCTTTAGCATATTCCACACCCTTTAAGAGAATTAAACGATGCAAAATAGATCGCAATTGGCATTGGTTATCCAATAACAAATAAGTACGATACCGGAAGGGGCAGCTAAGGATGTACGAAGGGGCCGTATAGCTGTGGCGCTTATAGGTTATTAGAGCATCTCTGCTGGCTTGCATATTAATGGCCTTGTTTGATATGATGACTCTGTGAGACTGGGACGGCTGCGAAGTCATCGTTTAATAGGAGCAGTAAATTGCAAATCAACTTCCAGTTATTAGAGACCGTGAGCACTGCAGCTCATTTTTTGTATGAATAGAGATTGCTGATTGAAGAATAGAGCGATCGCTGCAAGGCAAATTGGTCGAACGAAGGCTTGTAGTGTTGATAAAGTTGAAATATATTTACCTTTCCATTAAATTTTTCACGTAGCTTGGAAATAGTTGAAAAGGAATAGTTGGTGTGTGTTCCCAAAGGAAAACATCCATATATGAGAAACTTGGAAAACTGAATTAAATCTTTAGCGTCGCATTCTCAGGCAGAACCCGCAATAATTCTACTGCGAAACCGCCGTTTGAGCTCGGTGACGGGTAGCGCGTTGTTAGGAAAGCCTGTTAATTTTACGGAAGCATTGTGGAAATAACAAGACCTACAATGAACAATGCAAGTTCCACATCCCCTGTTCACACCTGGGCCACATTCGGCCACTGTTTGCCTGCCGCGATTAGCAGGCATAACAAATGCCGCGTTAGAGGGGTGATAGGCGTATCGTGCACATCCATGGCGTCGGTAACATTCTCGATGGCTTTTGAGGCATTCCTTTTGTGAGTTTCCTGTTCAGTTATCTGTCACCAACAACGTACGTGCATCTACATGTCTGCTGAGCGCCGGTTCCTATTGTAGCTTATCTAGGGCAAGGTGGTGCAAAACCCGCCCTTTCAATGCCCTCGGTGAAATTAATGGCATCTGCGCTGAGTCCACAGCGACGTGTTTTGCCTATTCCGTGCGGTCACTCAATTCATGGCTTCAACGAAATATTGAAGTATGCAGTGGCAATGGCATTCTATTGATAGTTTCAGCGAAATATTGAAGTTGTAGTGGGAATGTCATTCACTTGAAAAAATAATGAATGGGACTCCAAGTAGTCGTGCATTCATCCTATATATGAAGTCCATTTATTACGCTTGGCGACGCATATAAGTCGAAGAGATAATTTCAGTGAACTGGTCAGTACAGAATTTGTGTAGTGAAAACAAGGTTTTTCGAGAGCGAAAACAAGGCTCTCTCCTGTTTCTATCAGGTAAAATTGATCCTCATTGTTTTCCTATTGATCGAATACGAAGCAAGCGAAAAGAAAAGACATAAAAGGACCCATAAATCTTAATTTTGCCTACACAGAGGACGGGCTGCCGTGAATGTCACTCGCGATGTTTACAGGTCTGGCAACTTGGACACGTCAAGTCACGTCAAGTCTGGGGACTGGACATGTCAAGTTTGGGAACTGGGCTCTGCATCGCGCCATGTGCAGTGCGCCTCCCAATGCCACTCGTGCGCTGTGGCATCGCGCCATGTGCAGTGC
>VOMN01049213.1:0-56773 GCA_014899125.1 Orchestia grillus | reverse complement strand
CACAACTCTGGCAGAGCTCACAACTCTGGCAGAGCTCACTGCGTACTTCCATTGACAGAGATGAGGTCGTCACATTCTAGTATTTCTTGTTCAAATTGTACTCACGTAAAATTTAGCACCTCAAATTTTATCCAATTGTTTCAAATAAGAAGAACATGTTCGAAACACTGCATCCTCCAACATACTTCTGTATAGAAAATTGTATGTTTTTTAGAAGAGTAAACTTTGACTTAAGTTAGCATTCTTGTTGACAAACGCGTTCCTGAACACTTTACTTTTTTGCAACATGACAATGAAGAGAAAATAGTCCTTTCAGCTGCAGTACTAATCAAATGGCAATGATTGATTTTGGACGCTGTGATAAGGCGGGCCAGCAGACATATTCCATAACTCACTCTTCACAATCTCTACAGTGAGACAGACCGCCTCACAATCCCTAACGCAGAAAATTATCACGCTCGTTCGTTCAAATAGCGTCCTTTGACAACTGTGTGCAATCGCTCGACCTACGACGTGAATTGAACAAACGTTGCACAGTGTGTAGCGAATTGACCAAGGATTTACCGGGCGCCGAGTTTTTCAAAAATCAAGAGCGAAGGGCAAATGAATATATTGAACAAAAAAGACAAAAAATGTTGTCAACATTGCTATAAGTAACTAAAATCATGATATGTCTAAAGTCACCAGGTGCCATCATTCCCTGTAGAGCCTGCTGCTCTGCTACTAGCACGGTTTTACACTGTAAATAATATTGCGAGCTTGAGAGAACTAGATGAGAGCTCCGTCATGCACTCAGGAGCTCGAATGAGTCATGCGAGCAAGGCAATTGACAATAATAAGCATAATAATAATACCGCAAGAGAGTGGTCTCCAATAGCCACCACGAAGGTAAGTTATGAAGTTAATAAAGAATCTGAAATACATATTTACCGTGAATATCCACAAGTAATAACACAGCAACCGCAAATGTGTTTTACGAGTCCTTCGATGCCGTTTTACATAGTACAATGCGAATATTCCTCTGATTTACGAAAGTTACAAGATGAAATAATCGTGGTCAAAGAACTTGTATGGCCCCAAGCCTTCATTATTAACCCCTTGAAAACAAGTAGGTACTTTGAAAAGCTACAAGATGAGTGGCCGAGCTACGTTAGTGCCAAGAAGAGTTCAATGAGGCATTCCAATGCAGGAGATGTCGTCGTCCGGCGCATGACAATAAAGTTACGAGCTAAACACAGGCTTTATGTTATTGACTCGCACACTTCTTGGCACAGTCCCTCGAGCACTGCATTTCGATGATGAGAAAACAAGTCCGATTAAAGTTGTGATATAAACTGTAAGCATCATGCAATGCCTGCATTACTCATCAACATTACTTTTGTTACTCATCGAATGCAAAAAATGTTATAGCAGCATTGGACAAGATTCCGAGAAATAAACTCCTCTGGACACAATTTAAAGTAGTTAGTGAAGCACACAAAGTTAAAATTGACTCGATGCGCTGTACATCACGATTACCCTAACCAGAAATGAAGTTGCAACTTACATGTAAGTGACCAAAAGATCATGAGCCAGGTGAGAAAACGTAGAAAGTCATCAAGTGATCGAAAGTGATTAAATTTAATAACCAGTTTTTATACTACGTTTTGAAAATGAGAGAAAATTTTCAAACGAAGGTGTCCCCTCAAATTCTGTTTCAGACTAGGGCACAATATGACTGAAACTTCTAGTAAACTCCGTTTGGCTTATTGAGACAGCGTTTTGACGAGGACCAATATTTTAAGGGGCTAAATTCCGCTATTCTCAGGAGGCCGAGACTCGACTGAAGATGTCCCCAGCGGAAGACATTCAGCTGCTGAAATTGATGAGAATATAAAAACGGTTTTGGTACTTTCTGCTTGGCGATTGGCAGTCAGAATGATCGGGAAGAATTGGTTTTGACACACTCAATCGTTCATCATATTTTGCTCAGTGAATTATAGATGAGGAAAGTCTGCCCGAAAATGTTCCGAAAAATCTTTAGCAAGATCATGCACCCTGCACACAGCGATTTCAATGAACGACTTTTTCGCAAGAATAAACTCTTTTGGATCCTCAACCGCCTCAATCGTCAAACTTTTCTTTTTGCCAAACTAAAGATCCGCTTTAAGACACATTATTTTGGGACATTGCAGCATACTAAAAAAGGCTGTAGTCGACCAGCTGAATGCTTTTTCGGTGTCTCAGTTCCAGTGATACTATGAAAAGAGAAAAACCCGTGACCAGCGCTGTGTGGTTTCCTTTAATAAGGTATGTAACTACTCGAAAGAAACAATGTGGAATGGTAATTTCAGTTGAATAATAAAGTGAGAAAATACCAGTCTCATCCTCTTATTTACACACCTCGTACAACTATTTCAGGCCTTTAGTTACTAGACACTAGTAAGGGTTTTAACCATACATATGAGCGATGGAAATAAAATTATCTTGATAATGAAATGAAACCAACATTCCAAGTGTTTGTCTTCCAGAGAACTTCAGGCTAACACAAAAGAACACTGCCTAAAATTTTTAGCTTTACTGAAATTGAAGTATATTTCCTTCTTATTCAAGAAACAGTTTATTAAGAAATCAACAACATTTTCTCCACAAAACAACTCCAAAAATCAATATCTCTGCAGGTACAACACGATTGCAAACTTCCATTAACAAATAAAAAAACTGACGTGATCTCAGCGAAAGTTCGCCCCACAAAGAAATTTAAATAGATGACCCCAGCGGCAACAGCTGACAAAGTGATAAAATGAAATAAGTGCTTCGAGAACAAAATACAAGCAAGAAACTACGTATGGGCTGCACCCACCCGTAATGCAGCCCCGTAGCCAATTTCCTAATCAAAAATTGCCGCACTTTGCCAGAATACAGAGAAGGCCAGACAGCAGAAAGTCAACAAAAACTAAAGCTACGACCACGCCGTCTCGTTTAGCGGGCACTGCATGGAGAGCCTCAGATTAAAGGTGCGGGTGGTAGAACGTCCTGATCATGCCCATGCTGGAAGCCAGCCCAACCAAGCACCAAAAACTGTCTAGAACCAGACCCTTTCCAAGCCGCCGAAAAAACGGAGAAATATCGAAGAAATTCGAGTTCATTCGCCCGCGTCGTTAGGCGCGGCATGCCCGCGTCCTTCGCGTGATTCACAGGAGTAGTGTCTGGCCAGACACGAGGATCAGCCTGGAACATGCCAGGAACCATGCTACGAACTTAATCAAAGTATCTATCTGTGTGTAGATAAAAGAAATTCACGTCTTTCTTGGGCCTGGAATAAAATAACCTGCTCATGAAAATTTTTATAAAATATATTTTATAAGTCACCCCTAATTTTACGAAACGTTTCCTACGCTTCAATTCTCCAACCGAGCTTTCCTGCTGTCTGAAAACAAAGGGCTATTCTCATGCGTTGCGTAGTCTGGCAGGTCATACGATTAGTTGGGGTGTCTCTGTAGTCTCAGTGGCAGGTCAATGTACAAGCAACATCAAGTTCGCTGAGATTTAAAGAATTCAAAATGATAAAGAAACGTAAATTCTATTTTGTGTTGAATATTTGAAAACCGGCGAAAAAAAATACATTATTTCTTCATTATAAATGCTACCAAAATCCTTTCGAAAACATCACAAATACCAGGTGCCATAAATAAAACAGCATGAAACCACGATGCAATTTAATAGAAAATAAAATTGGCCCACAAGCTGTCGTTGTGCTTCTGTCTGTGAGGCATGTTGCACTAGCTTGAAGACATCACTAGCGTGACTTAGCAAAGCAAAAAATCACCGATGATGGTTAATTTACCACTGACATTTCGAATCATGTTTTAGTATAGTTTATACGAACAATGCACGCAGCTAATCCGGACCTGAAAAACCATGCGGCCCCCAACTTCAAAAGCATAACTCTGCAGCATGGATATGGAACGCGGAGTGTGGAAGAGCTCTTGTACCTGCAATTTAGAGTTGGGTTTTACTCCAGTTTTTGATGTAAGCAGGAAAAAATTTTGCCTCACACTGGCCAGGATTTCTCTTCTGATCAATATTTTTAACCTAAACGCTGTACCTATTCAAAACGTTTTCCATTCACAGGTACATAATGTTATACACTGTTGTGCCTTTGTCGTTTATTGGCATTTAAAGTGTGAAATCTGATAAAAAAAATCCAAACATCAACAAAACTTTCACTTCAACTTTGTGCTATTAACGACTAAATTTACGAGGTAACAAAATAAGTTAAATTGGTTCGTCGCATATCGGAGAACTGAACCTCATAAGTAAATCTCACTATAGAACACGAATGAATGCATATTGGATTTCAAAGTGAACGTGGCAATTTATTACGAGAGACGTCTAAATTGAACGCTTTCAGGCAACTATATACATAACATAATAATATACATACTTTGTAGAATAATAAATCAAAAAAACATATAAATGATCAAAAAAGCAACCGATGTTAATTGGATCACGTCCAACAGTCGCCCCATAAAATTACTCCATTCACAAATTGTGTTTCAGAGTTCTTTCATGTCACATCTACTCACAGTTTTGCGGTCAGATACAGAACAAAGAACCATAAAAAAACTGAACGTTTCAATTCTTTTTACTGGCTGTCTTACTGAATTTATACAGGATTAAATAAAAATATTTATGGCTTGATTAAATTTTTTTGCTCACAAATAAAAACTGACTCACCGATAGTTTAAAACAATGTTTCGTAGTAGAGTTGCGAGCAATTTTATCAATTCAAGGTAAAAAAAACAGAATTCGCCGCCGCCACTAACGAGCATGTTGTGCCCGAGCTCGTAAAGACGTACAGAAAATCGAGTATAGAAAAAATTACGGCACTCAGCAACAGTAGGACATAATGCACCTATCAAATTCTTGTTGCGTGCGAAATTTGCGTCGCCAAACCAGTCTTGGAATAAAGTAGACAAGGCAGTGGCGCACCTACCTGTTTTTCCCTGCTGACTGGAGCCTCATACGGACCTACGCTCCGCAGCTCGAGGGGCTACACGTAGTTAGGAGTTCCAGCGAGACTTTCATGTTTTAATTTTAACGCTGTAATTTTACTAATTGAAAAACCGAAAAGTGTATACTTTGTATGTGATCTAATTCAGAATTAACGATTTTTTTTTCTATCTTTCTTTCTTTCTTCTAGTCCCAACAGTGGTTGATTTTGCGCAAATATCCACCCATGCCGCTCAGAGATTACATGGAAAACTGGTAAAATTACTATTTCTTTGACGTGAGGAACAAGGTGCGGTTGATTGGATTCAGATGGAACCGAAAATATTGAATAATTATAAGGCAAGAGCAAACTGATGGACCACACCGGGAAAAGGTGTTGCTGTCTTTTCTTTTTCTGACAGAAAGTATACTGAAGATGCGTCCAAATGAGCTGCAATTGATAAAATAGCGATCATAAACATGTCAGAAATAACTGCTTATCAGATTAAGACAAAGCAAGAGTACGAACGAGTTTATCCCTGTGGTTTTAAATTTCCTAAATTTAATGCAAATTACTGCACAGTACAAAAAAGTTGCTGTACAAGCGTCTAGATGATGGGAGCGTCGAGCAGCGAGTGCCCTCACACAGATCTCCAGATGAGTGGTGGCAGTGTGGGAGACGGTCCACACACCCTCAGGCTCCAAGGAGTGCTCGCACTCGCTTCAGGATGACTATCACTACGTATGTATGGTACATCAGGGTGCCAGCATGATGACCTGTTGCACTAGTGAACAATTTCAAAAGCTTTTACTGACGTACACTTTTCATAATTTGGAATATTTTTACAACAAAATGCTGCAAAAAAACGTCTCAGACACAGATAAGACATTTTTACTACAATTTTTTGTAACTTGAAATCCATTTGTTGACCAGTTTCGACAATAGGTTCAAACACAAAACATGATTACTGGTGAGTCCAAACCAAACACTGATGTTGAAATATTGTTTATTCAACCTACAGACCAAACTCTCTGTAGCTAGAAACAAAAAAATATATGAAAAGGATATGTTGCTGTATAAAATGAGAAATCCCGAAAAATTAAGTAGACTGATACAATTTAGATTTTTGATCAGCATGGCCTACTCTAGAGTAAGGAAACGAAAACGAGGGATCACGCACTTATATTGAAGAACAAAATCAAGAGCCCCTTTCAATATAAATTCACGCCGAACGGGTCAAATAAGGCAGAAAATAAAATAACGATGCTGTGGTAGCAGATATCCATCTGACGGGATTAACAAGAGTAAGTGACACTAGCACGTAAAGACACAATGATGGCTAGAAGAATAACCTTACCGATTTGGATCGCGGTAATACTAAGGAATACACAGGCAGGCCAAGTTTATAACTGCACACAACAATATCATCATGAGTTGCACCGACACTAGGTGTGACCCAAGGTTTTACTACAATAAAGCGCTTCCAAAGGCAATTATTGGTTCGAAATTAAATTGAATAACAATCGTTAAAGATATAATTGGAGGCGTAGATCCATGAGATGAGGACACCAAGGAATATGAAGAAAGAAACGTTTAGACAAGTACGTAAATGATGGAAGGTGTAGTGGCGACAGCTACTGCAAGCCCAACTTCACGTGTAATTCAGAAGGATGTAGAGGACAGCTGCCACCCACGAGGAGCTTCACAGCTCCTGCAAACCTTAAATTCGACCCTCCATTGAGCTCTCAAAACCAACTATTAGAAACAAATTGCACACGCCGTAGACCAGCTCTACTACAGCAAAATTGACTGCATTTAGGCAGGAGGTTTAAAGTGTGAGGGCGGAGGTTGAATGCAGGTAGAGCTGTGACACATCGCCTCTAAACTACAGTCACTCATGTGTGGGGTGCAGCTCAAATTCGAGGCACTCTCGGTTGACACTCAAGACAACTTCCTTCTTTCATACATATTTTATTTTTAAAAGTTAAAGTAATTTGAAAGAGTTGCCTGCTGCTCGCTTGATACACAAAAAAAAATTACGGTAAAAAAAGTGTCAATGAGAACAAAATAAAACACACTCATAGAAGGTTTGTGGCAAAAATCTTCATTATTCACACAATATTACTCAATAAATTTGCTCATTTATTTCCCCACGAGCCTAGAACCTAAAACTAGAAGGAAAATATCGTAAACTTTATTGAAAATAAAGTGATTAGTTGAGTGATTACGGCAACTAGCTGGTAATTGAAGACTGAAAATCCACCAGGATGAAAATAAACTACGCAAACTACGCATTGTCAACTACGCTAACGGCAGAGTTACTGCCTCAACGGCAATTACCTCATTCAACAGCTCGCGGATATGCGAAGGCACACCATGCACACAAAACGGCGGCACCCCAGCGTGGCCCGGGCTTGAAGACCCAAACATCTTCAAGGTATTCAAGGTATACGAGAGTTAGCCAATCAACTCATAACAAACAACAAAAATTGGCAGGGTTGGAATTTTGCTCACAATAATTCATCAACAGAAATAAAAACTGTAATGGTCTTTCATGATCACTGATTACACAGCTGAAATCAAGATATAAGTGTAAACCAAGTTTCACAATTACAGGAGGTGGCCCAAGAATAAGGTACTTTGTTTGGAAAAAATACAGCGAGAAAACCAAAAGCTTAGAAGAATTCAGGTTCATTCGAAATGAAGAATACGTGACTGTTATAATGTAGCGTATCAATACTAGCAAGAATTGTTACACAATACTCTCAAAAGCAAGGGAATCAACGGACACGTTGAAAGCATTTTTTTCACATAGAATAGTTCTTCACTTCGTTAACTAGCCGTTGCCGCCCGGGAGTTCCGGATCTAAGTGCTCCTGAATTATTTAATCTGGGATACTTGAAGAGGAAAGTTAACAATAAAATACCAGATACCTCACAAAAATGAGGATTGCATCAGTCGAAATATCACCAGCACGCCTCTCGAAATGTTAGAGTAAAGTAATGAACAGCGCCGTTGAAAGAAGACAGTTTGACCAACAGTGATAATCACCCAAAAGATACGCAACTTCTCCACCAAGCATTTGATAAAAACTTGATAAACAACTCTTTCGCTCAATATTAACCAAATTTCTTTGACGTTTTGCAATTTTCTAGCCATTTTTTTCGAATGGGTTACCTCACTTATACAGACGTAATGCGCGATACTCAATTAATTATAATAGATACGTAAGCACCCCGTATATGAGGTCATTTGAACAATCGTGTGCAATACATCATTAATACGTCACTACCTAACTTGATAAGTTAGCCTTTCGTGGGAACAAAAACTTGCGAATGCTTTAAACCGTACATCCCAGGTCCAGTAAGTTCTCGCAAGGAGCCCAAAAGACCTAGTGTTGTAGAGCCTCAAACACAGACCGAGTGACCAAAACAGCGTTCATAGAGTCTGCAATAGATAGCAACTTCACAAAATACGGCCACCAATGAGTTCATTGAATCCCAAGAGAAGATCAAGAAAGCTGTTAAAGCAAAATTATATCATTGCCCACTGGCGATAGGAGCGGCATCTTCATCAGCTTAAAAAATCATGTAAACCTACGAACGGGCCCTAAATTATCTTTTTCTTGTACGGCACAAAGGTACTATGAAGGGCTGACCGAGCCAAATTGTAGGTTGCATCTTGATTTGGCTCTGCAGTAAGTTGACCGGCGAGACCTTTAGTAGCGCCGCACCAAACCTGCGTCCAGCAAAAACAAGTTACTCTTCGAAATTCGGCATGCCTTCGCACCCCAAAATCAGCAAAAACGATTTGCAAGGAATGTCATTTGTAATATGAGTTTTTCATAGTCCATTTTTGTGATTCATATTCATTCAATTAGCAAAGTTATTTAAATTTGCATATAAACTCATACAGATAAGTTGTGAATAACAAAAGTGAGACACAGTTTTTGGCAGGTTTAGCGCAAACAGTTGAGCAACCAAAGCCGTCGGTAAACCCAGTGCTATCGACACAAGTTCTATAAACATCAATGAGTTACTGCAGTCCATTCGCCTCTGATGCGAACTAAAAGCCTTCATAAAAAGTTGGAACAGCGAGCATGCAGACTGCAGGTACAAAAGGAAAGGCTTAGTGGGCATAGAGGTAAACCGACGGCGCAGTGGTGTCATATACGCTGTGATATATACGAGAGTAGACCGTGGTACCAGAATATAAATAATTCGTACGCAGACTGGTGGTCAAGCGTTTACTTTCAAGAAAAGTTTTGCACACGCTGTGGCAGCAGGCACTCGTACACTGAGCTTCACCTGAGCTGTACACGGGAGATTCCAAGCTCGCTAACATCGACCACAAAGAGCTATCCATGCAAAGTGAAATATTCAATATTGCTTCAGGTTTCGCGTCACATGCGGATATGTATGCTCTTCTTTCATTTAGCGCTTTTTTAGGAAAAGAGGTCAGAACTTCCCTCAGTTTAGAATGAGTCGCAAGGCTGGGCAGCACTCGAAAAAAGTAGCGCGATTATTCCAATGAAGGCAAGAAACTTGACGAAAAGAAAAAATTTGTAACAATGAAATAATTTTGAACAAAAAAATAAACACAAATAGATTAAAAAAGTTTTACTCATACGAACTTAAACCAGCTAGAAAAAGTTGGTGACCATGATAAATGTATCATTTTTATGTTCCGCACTACGTTTTAAAATAACATCTAAATTTTAATAGATCAATACAATTTCGACGGTGACATGAACAAGAAAAAATACATAAATTTTTGACACGACTTTGCAGCCGGAACAGAACTAAGACCTAGACACTTATGTTCACCATTACAGGACAACAGTGTGTCTTAGAATGCGGCACACCTGTTTTGAGTACGACACGTTGCATAGTGAGTACTTCTTTAGTTCAGCCTCGTCTACACCTGCCGCCAGGGAAGTGCAGACCGACAGGAAAAAGTCGGACCAGTATGAGCTCAGGTGATAGGAGGCTACATCAGCGTTGGACCACAGCTAAGAAATGGCCAATTATTTGAGCAAAAAAATAAAATACCCAACAGGTTATTATCTCGGCTCTATGCTCAATAAAAAGAAGTTTAGAGCATGCACACAGCTCTATATTTTCACTAGACACAACGTGTGCCGTATTTTGGTCTGTTTTATCCATATCTAAAATAAATGATACTCGGGCGAGCATATGAATGTACGAAGCAAAAACAAAAACGAAAAAATCGTATTCTGTTTCAACTACCAGTCAAGTGCTGACGTTAAAGGCTACATAGTTCCCTACCCAATAAAAATACGTCGACATCAAATTTGAATGACAGACACCTCAACTTATAGAATGTTCGCACGGTTGCGGCGTGCGGAAGTTGCAGTAGAGCACCGAGATAGCGACTCCGACTTGATTGCAGGTATCCTAGTTACCAAGATGGCCCACACACCTGCCCAGAACGCACCGAGCCAACCAAAGTGAACGGCACTGAGCGGTCCGATGCCATCTCTCTGCGCCCATACCCTCCACAACTTGGGGGACCGCAAGTGAGATGGGCTTTCTCGAACAGTGGCGAGGTGTTCAGACGGCCACCTCTTTCCGTTGGTTCTGCATCACTAATTAATTCGCATCAACCTGAACGTAGTCGAACCGAAGACTTCCTTTGACAAACTGTTTTGTGTACAACGGTACGGGACTTGTTAAGAAGCCCAAAAACAGGCCTCCTGACTTGGTTCTGCTACCATATTCTATTCTTCTTCGAAACGGTAAATTTCATTGGAGCATTTGACCCATTGAGCCCTACAGGGACACTGCAGCTCAACCTTGTATTTCACATTGCATATCAAATCCACTATCTTGGGTCAAATTTAGAAAATTATTCGATATCCCCCGACTCAAAAGGGTTAAAAAGACTGCCATACGCATCACGAGACAGTTTCGGAATGGTATTTAAGAAAAGGCATTTTCGAAATTATATTCTGCGTAGATGTGGGAAATTTCCTATAATTGAATCGTATATAGATAGCTCAAGTTTTTCAAAATGAAATGTGCACTACAACGCGGATTAACTAAATCCTGACAGCATCACTTCTTACCAACTACTGAAACTTTTGACAAATAAACGATAGAAAACATTTATCGAATTTACCGAGGCTGAAAATTGAAAGAATTTCGTTTCGAGTAAAGTAGAACAAGAAAAGTTCACCGCCAGAGGTTTTTCCGAAACGCAACCGATGAAAAATATTCAGCTTTTTACGAGTACACAACAGCTGAAGTCATCATGACAGAATGCATTCATTAATCTACGTACGCAGTGCGACTGTCAAATTCGAGGTAAGAAATATTAGTGGCACCCTAGTTACCAAGATGGTCGTATTATTTGACAGGTGTGCGCCGGTCTCGTGCTGCGAGCGCTGCTAGGGGACTAACAGGGGGCCAGGGCTCGGAGGTCACAGCACCACCTGGCTAAGCTGGAGCGCAGCACCACCACACGTACACCTTCAAATGCTGCAAACTCTGCCATTCACTGGCACCAGTCACACTCTCATTCACAAAACTCTTGAATGAGGGCGCCTTCAAGCGCACTACACATATGTCTCCTGGGGTCAGATCCATTCACACGCTGGAGTGCCAAGTTTCATTCATCAATCGCGGGAGCAGCGAAACTAGCATGAAAAGCTGTATAAATAGTTGGAGGATTCGTATTGAGTATCCAAATAGCATTCATGTACTATAATTTCAATTTGGAGATCTGTTTCGCTGAAAGCGTCGGAAATACTGGAAATTCAGTAACTGATGAGGCTGTGTCGCTGACAAAAAGTTGTGAATGACCGAGCTATCTAGCTCTGCCTGATGATATGATAAAAATCAACTTCATGCGAGCCTAATCTCATATGCTACCGAGAGACAACTAGGCATTGACAAAGGCAGAGGTGGTACAAAAATAAAAATGAAGCTATATCTAAACAAGTCAAACAACTTCCCCTGGTCTCTCTGAAGAATACGGAATGTTGTATATGGAAAAATTAGATCGAAATATGAGTTTGCTTATTTCCGTGATCCCGCAGGAATTATGTAGTTTCGCAGGGACGGTAAGCACGGTAAAAGAAAGAAATATTAAAAGGTGCTACAAGATATAGTAGACATACGCTCCATAAGCAAAACTTGTGCAGAAGGCGGCAGTGCGAGGCGGAAGAGAATAAGAAACAGGGATGGGTGGTATAAACCAAGAAGTTAACCTCACTACGGCCTCGCTTAATAAGTACGAATATTTAGCGATGAACAGAAACGATCAGCTCTGATGGAGGTTGGAGGCCAGAAATTGGGAGTGTTAGTCGCACTTCAAAAGCTCGTGATTATCGATCCAAACTTATTACGTCTCTGGGACCGACTACAGATGACATTTTCAATGCAGCATTGAAACAAATACATTATATTTCATAAGTTATGTCTGGTTGTATCCGATATATCTGCAATGATTCAACGCTTCAAAAACTCCCGAAAATTATCTACAGGTAATAGGAACGGCCTAGAGTTCGATGAGGATACTCAAAAAACTATAAATACTTTTAGCGGAAGTTCAGAGTACTGAGAAAATCCAGAGAAATGCGCCCTGCAGCTACAGTTGACCAAAGAGACAAAATGAAATGAACGCCGTGAGAACAAATACAATAGATTTCATGAATACACGAAAATTTTTTACGAATACCCAGATTATCCTGCAAACAACCAAGAGCGGAAACAAAATAAGCTCGTGGCTTGAAGTCGCCATTGGTGATGTAGACAGAGTGACAGGTAAGGAAAAGGCAGGGAACCGCTTCTCCATCCATCTAGGCCGAAGGTCAAAGCTCTACCCGGCGGTGAGCACGATTTACAGCGTCATGCAGAGAAGCAGAGGTGGCCATTTCGAACCATGATTGTGTCAAAATTACAGCCTTAGTTAGTTGTAAAAAATTTATGCGAAGAACATAGCTCGTGCAGCACCATAGAAAAATACGTTTTTGAGAATGATATCGACCCCAATAACTGAAATACAAATGAGAGAATGTCATTCCATGATTATTAGCTAGTTGATCAACACCCAAATTAAAAGCATAATTTTGAAGCTCCACTGAAAAATTTCAGAGCAGCGTAATTCAAAAATCAAAGCTGGCAGAACCCACAGGACAATGAACAAATAAAACAGAGTTTCTACATGTTAAAGCGAAGCAACCTTAAACTGTGGTACATATTACAGCATGCATGAAAACCAGCCATCACATGCATCCCTACCAGCCATCACATTTATGCCACAGAAACCTTACAGGCTGATAAAATTTTGAAAGGCTGAGTGGCTACAGATGCTGTCAGATACCTGACGCGGCCTCTGGGGAGTCAAGTTACGCTGGCCCTCGACTCCACAGGCCCCGCTACGGACGCCGTCACTTATAAACAGTTTTGCAAGTCCCTTATAAGAGAAATTAAGCCAGGGTCTTAAACAACACCAATCCAACCTATTGAAACAACACCCAGCACAAAATTTGTTTCTGTTCTTGCACGGAGTGAAACTCGAGACTACCGTGCACGAGCGACTCGAAAATTAATTTCAATAAAGAACCTCTCATGTTCTACTTTAAACATGCACCAAAAGGTTATCCATATCTTCGTTATCTAAAACGGTAAGAAAGTTATGAATGGAAATGTAAAAAGCAGTATTCCAATTCTGCAAACAAGCATGATAAATATTAAGCGAAGTAAGGTATGTTTCACGAGAGAATACGGACCACTAGTGTGCTAATAAATATTAGCAACATCGATCTTCGTCAGATATCCCTCATTGTGCGCGTGCGTCTCTAGCAAGACACAGGAGATCTATCATGAGGCCGCGCCAGGCTGAATGAGCAAGAGAGAGCTGCAGAATTACTGTCGAAGGGCGGATGCAGTAAGAGAGGCATGCCATGCACTCCTCATACGGGCACAGTATACGTGCGGGGATGAGTCTCACAGACTAAAAGTAAAGTCAAAACTCAAGTTGTGAACTATTCCTACACCTACACAACGATCTTTATGACGCTCACTGTCCATCTCTCACGATGAACTTAACGTCGTATCATGCACAAACATCGAGGTGAAGGCGACAATTTGTCACTCTTACAACAAAGAGATACGACCAAATGTGTTTTTGCAACTGTAGTGATGACATCAGAGTAAACGTTGTGAGCGTACTGCAAACATCCCGAGTCACTTCCATGTGTTATTACCCCAACCATTTCAAAGACGCGTCCCACACCTAGAATATTTTGGACAGGGTTCAAATTCGTACACTCGTGTTAAGAATATCGATAATTATGTTTCTCACGTCCGACGCTAAGTTCATTCACAAATAGGTACCCGTGAGACAGGCTTTGAATTATTATTGAAGCAAAATCTAACAACACATTTCGATCTAATGAGAAAACGACTAATACTTAGAACGAGCAGTAAAAAAGATCAAGGTTTCTAAAATTCCGTACTTTGAAATGATAAAATACCCCAAAATATGAAGTGTATAATGCATGAAAATGCTCCTTTCCAAAAGACAATCAGTAGCATGTACACTAACTAATGTTTAAGTATTTCTAGAAGGCGAAGTTCAATCTTAAATTTTGATGTGTGTCAGTCTGGTACACTTTAGAACAAACACAAAAAAGTAGAAAAATCTACATGAAGATTGGCAAGTCTCAACAAAAAGATGCCAGGCGCATTCTCGAAGTAATTCATTCCTGTTCCATAAAAAGCGCTGTGTCTCCTACATACTTATGCATGTGAGTGCAAAACTCTGGAGCAAAATCAACTCACACAACAGAACCTTTGCCTAAAAAACGAATCATTCATCCATCAAAGCGTTGACCGCTGCACGAGAAAATGCTGCTCAGGAACAACAGGTAAAGAAGGCAAAAAAATACAGAATATAGGCAAATTGTAGCGCAGAAAACAGTGCTGCACTCAGTTTCACCCCTTTCGACGAGATGGAAATAACAAAGCAAAGCACGTGTGAGTCGTCAAGTTAGAACACTCGTGAATTGGAACAAGGAGCACAGTTTGACGTCGACTGATCTTATTTACTCGTTACCATCTGAAATTGGTTGGCATTGCTGTAGGTTAGTTCATGACGTTAAGTTACTTATTCATCACACAAATTATTAGATCATCATGAAGCTCTACATCATTTTTAGTCGCCTCATTTACTTGTGTACATTTTTACTCGAGTTCCTGAGATCGCTAATACATGTAACGTCACAAACTTTAAAAGTGCCCCTTAATTCAAAAACAGATTTATCATGAACGGGTGCGGTTTTGTAGCTGTTTCATAAGAATTGAACGTACTATTCTAATGATAGGCTCCAAATGAAAAATTTCTGCCCTCATCGTCACAACTTTATTTTTAATACAGTCATACTCAAAGCACAATTATATGTATAAAAGCAGGTACAGTTTATTTCTTATTATATACTGTAACAGCCACTCCGTCTATAGTTGTTTTCATGCGTATCTTTCAAATCATGTACCTTACAACCTCTCACGTATTCGATCTCTTCTGCAGTCTTCAAGTCTTCACTCACGTACGTGAAAATTATAACCGCTAGTTATCATTTCTGCAATACAGCATCTTTCCTTACTACATCGTGTCCGTTACAGTCAGTATAACTAAAACCAGACGTACGTAGTTTCAGCCGGGATAAGACGCACAGGGTGATTTATTTGTACGACGTATCGCTTTTTTCTGACACATAACGGATGTTTGAAAATACAAGCGCCGACTTTGACTGCGGAATGAAATGGGCGATATATCATGTGTTCACCCTAAACACAAACAGAAATGTTGAAGATAGTCGCATTGAAATCCGTGATAGTCGTTTACCTCCGGAATTAATATACAGCTGGTGAAACCAATCATCTCAATTAAATGTCAATAACCAGTGGCCAGTGTCGTGCACTGCTTTAATGGGCTTCACTATTACATGCAACAGACCCAGCCACGCAAGAGGCTACGAGAGCAGGCATGAGCTTGAGTCCGTGTCCAAATGAAATGCGCACACAAATAACTGTCATAAACATAAGGCAGCAGCACCAGCCCTCGAAAACAATAATGCGTAAGATTAGGGGCGGACAAGAAAAATTAACGACCTATTTGGTATCGTAGACTATCCTCAGCTTGGCTTCATGAAAACTTCATGAATGGCCGAGAGCAGCTGAGTGTGGACTGGCAAGCTAAGGCCCAGCCTGCAGGCAAGAGGCGCTCTCGTCTCCGCTACTCGGCACCGCACCACAACTCACAGCATGTCTGTATCAGTGGTTCTCGACCAGTTGCAAGGTTTTTGCGGAGCAGCCTGTGTGTAACTTCTAAGTGGCTTGCTGTCTACTGACTTTTAACGGGTATAGACAAATGGCGACTATAGGACTCGAGCCTAATACATCCGGCTGGTGCAAGGTGATACAATTAACACAGAGACTTGATGACCTTTTCGTCGTTCACTTAGAGGACCGCAGACCCCAAGTTGAGAATTATGTGGCTATCTCATAAAAGGAATAACACGCATGAAGAGTCACTGAGAGTTTGTTCTTTTATATCGCAAAGTCAATTGGAGTTCATGACACGAATATTTAGACAGTGCTTTTAAGCAATAAAAGAAGACTTTTCTTAAAAGTGAAGTAGCGTCATACAAGCTGAAGAGCCGTGGTTTTGAAGTAAGCTGCATTTAAGGAACCCTACCAGGCTTAGAAACTACTCAGAAAGTAAGAGGCGTTAATGAGAAATTTTACGGGAACAAAATAGGTCGCTGCACGATGGATATTGACTTTGTAAACTATTTTGTAATAAACGAAAACTAAAAGAATAAATTGGATAACCGTGTTACTAAATTCCTGAGTGGAATGAGAACTTTGAGATTTGAACGCAGGCGTAGGTAATTATCTTCCAGCCTCACGGAGGTCGTCAGAGATGCGATGAAATTGATCTATTTTTCTTCAAGGTTAAGTCTGTATGTCAAAAAGCATACCCCTTACTCTCAAAAGCACACAATTACAAATCCATCACTAAACATATGAGCATAGCTCCAATGTTATTTGACTCGTAAAAATGTTCATGCAGTTAGGCTCATACCAGTTTAACTCGTGAGTGATCCCTCAAGTACCATGTTTACAATAATTATGCAACTACCTTTGAATATACACTAAAAATAAGTGTAGATAAGAAACAATGAACTATGTTGCCTGAAAACAATAAAAAACTGAAAAAATTAATTCATGATTTTGAATAAAAAGGGTTCGAATAAGGAAGAAAAACATTTAAAAAATATTCAATCCTCTAACAAAGATAAACGTCCTCAAACAGGAATGCTTCAGAACAAGTTGAACTATTCGGAACAATGGGCCTGCTCACTCAGTTTGGTATTCCAATTATATCTCACGGTCTTCGTTAATTTAAATAGAAGAGCACTAACGCACTCGATCATGACTCTGGCTGGGAAAATCCTAAGTTTGGAGAAGATTCAGGTAATCTTAAAGGGTTTATGGTCACCAAACATGGGTCACGGCGAGGAGGTCAGAAGCGGGCAAGCACCCTGTACTCGGGCGCAAGCCACACGGAGAGTCAGCCTCATTCATTGGTGAGCTCGAAGCTAGATTTGCTCTGTGCTGTGTACGACACCGAAGAAGCGCTGATCTCAGTCACTCTATAACAACACTGCAGATAATCTTGATGAAAAAAATGCGCTCAGATATTTACGAACAGATACATGCAGTACGAACAGATACATGCATGCACATTTCAGTACCACCACGATAGAAAGTTCAGGCACCTTGACCGCTGTATCGTGCGGGTAGCGCGCTGTTACTCTGCTTCAGATGTAACTTCTAGCCACGTTGTAGTAACGTCAAAAATAACCGGGTGAGTAATCAATCCGTTTCGCAACAATTGCATCCGAAACAGATGTCTTCTATGACAAGGTTGACATGCTTAACCACGTGTGGGTTCTAGCACTACGACCGAGCCGTCTGCCTCGAGACACCTAGAGAGAAACAAGTCCTAATAATACCGTAAGGCACGGCAGCAAATACGTAACCCTGCGCTCGGCGACCCATCATCCCTTGTGACCAGTACGCGCTTTCTCTCCGTATTAGCGCACAGCGGTGCACTCTCGCTCTCTACCGTCTGAAGTTCAGACGCGCAAGTGGGCCACCGCGACACACAAAAAATGAACATTAGCATAAAACTGTTCCATTCTGATTTAGCTAAGATAACCATTATCTGATTGAAGGATAAATTTTACATATAAGTAGAAGAGTATGAGCCTACGTAAGACTTTCATCGACGTACAATACATGTATAAAATTGATTTCAATGAACTCGGCTCAGGCTATCTTCCTCAGAGATACGAGAATTTTTTCCTTTTTTGCTTAGAAGTACCGCAAGAGTATAAGATGAACTTTAGGGTAATTCATCAATTAGGCAGTAAAAGTAAAAATTGAAGGATTCACATTACCCAAAGGTACATTCACCAAAGCAAAGATCGCTAGGACTGATAAGCATTCAGAGGACCATGCTGAGTGTCAGGGAAACGAGACTTGCGCAAGCGGACTCAACGCATATCGACAATGCTACCAAGTATGGATCAAAACTACAGGTCAAGACTGAATAACGACTGACGATCATACATTGATCACCACTGCAGATCAAGGATAGAACCCTTCTACAGACCAAGTATGGATCACAAAAGCAGGCCAAGCATGAATCACACCTTCAGACAACGTATGGGAATAATCAAAACAGTTCTTGCACGGATTACTACTGAAGGTCACGCAAAAAACATCCTTGAATATCACGCATGGATCACCTCCACAGATCGACCGATGACCAATTCTGCAGATGAAGCACTAATCAGTTATACAGATCAAGCACAGGTCAGTGTGCAGATCGAGTGCACATCACACGTGCACTTCCAGTTCAGACTTTCTAACTAAAGGAGCATGAGAGGCGGGCAATAGCCACACCGTCGTATCCATTACAGGGTGCACGTGCCACAAATAAGGTACCCGACAGAAAAGCCTGGCTCTAAACGAACGTGTTATGCGGAGTGATAGATAGCCAAACTCGGTCGTTGTGCCCTGGAGGGTGGAACATAAATTTTACTACACATACACCAATGACTCCTACCTTCAAATGAAATGTTATGCAACTTAAGCAACTCACTAATTGGTCAACTTTACGAACACCGAACACAGTACATTGGGGTCTAGATTTTCCTGGATTAGTCCAGTTGAAAACTTCTGACTAAACCCCAATGTCCGGTTGATGGGGTAACAGAGTGGGACTGATGCGAGAAAATTGAAACCAAATTTGTACAATCAAAATTGGACAAAGCTGTAAAAACCAGACTTTACGAAAATTAGGTCCTAAGAAAATGTAGGCTTGGCTGATTTAGCCCGATGCTCTTGCATTAATTAAGGTGTTTTTACGGGCGCATAGGAGTTCGCTGAGCAAACGTACTTCAATTCACCCAACTTGATATTATTCAACGAAATATTCAACTTGGTTAAGGCACCAGTGAAACGCTCACTATCTTCTGACTTGCAAACATTTCCTGGCTCATAGAATATGACAAGTAAGCACAATTCTCAGTACTTTGAAATTTCACTTCGTAATGAGCACACTCAATCCTTCAAAATATATAACTTTGAAGTACACATTCAATTCTCTGAAATGGTTTTTCATAGCAAACATCACAAGTTGCCAATAAACGTGTAATAATGTCACAAAACGATGACATATCAGTAGCTGTATTACAGCAGCAGTAGTAGTGCGATAGATGGCAGCGTAACGGAGACTCGGACGGTCGGTGACTTCAATGACTCACGCCAGAAGAGAAGGAACCATTCAGTATGAACTCTAGAAAATTGGGAATTTATGTTCACGGAAAGTTCCCACACAGGATACCCTGCGCATATAAATAGTAAATTAGGTTTGAAAAAGAAGATGAGTCAAGGAAGAAATAGCGAAGAGGGTATGGAAATTGAAAAGGTAAAGTGGGCACAAAAGATAGAAGTCCCGAAGGTCTATCTATAGCTGAGGTAACCTAATAGTGTCACAAACACCTCCTAAAGGATGAGACTAAATGAGTATGACTGCTCTAATGCTGTCTCATTCTGTAATTTATACCTGAAATCAAAACAATGATGTTTCTGAAAATTATTTAGAATAATAATTTTCAACTGAGCCAAGTTATGACGGGATGTGTCATGACTAATAAATTTATACCAAAATTAATAATCAATACAAAAATAATACTTCTTGCGACGAATAATACTAGATACGGTGAGGTGAAAAATAAGGTAAATTATGTATAAAAAACTAAAAGAATGACTTATGCTAGTACGCACTGAACAACTCAATTTCAATAAAACTCATCCTCGAGTGAACCTGCCCAATAAAATTAATGAAGTATAGACTCCTCAAAATAAACTAATACCATCACACGCTTGCAACAGAAAACCAGGTAGAATATTATAAATATCTCCCAGCGATCTACATATATCAGTTACATGAATACAGCAGACAAGGCTCATATCCACAAATCAACAATAGTTGCGAGTGCCTAAATCAAGAGGATTTTATCGAAACCTTGAATAAATAATAATCATTATCAGCAGACAATTATAATCATTGAGATCCTACCGAGCAGGCTGTACCCTAGGACACACCAATCATATGCCAGCAGCATCTCAGCATACTAGACACGCTCTCTATCTCTCGTGGACTATCAACTCTGTCCAACAACCGTAATCGAAAACCCCAAGCACCATTAGTTTCAATTTAAGCAGCAGTTGTCGTGGCCTTCTATCGCCTGGCAAGCAACGTGGCGGCAATTGCAGTTTGAAAATGCGTTCACCGAGCCTTATCTGCCGAGATCAAAGTAAATATGCGGTTTGTACTCGGTAAAAAGTATTCATTCTGTCCCTAACGCTGAAGTTGGCAACAGTGTTGCGGTCTGCTCTTGAACGGTAAATATGGTGGCAACCGCAGCAAGTGGCAGTTGGAGAAGACGATTGGCTGTTTTCGATGGGAACCTCAATTACGACCTGCTGATGGGGAATGCTGCACCACTCGAACTTCGATGACTGATATTACCACCAGCAAATATACACTTCTCGGTACAAAAAATTCGTTCTGCCAAAAGAAAATGTATACTTTTGCTGGATGGAGCGATCTAAAAATCGATTGTCACCCGTATAGGTGTTAAAATGAAATCGGGATCAAATTGTGCCTATCGCCTATTCATGAATGCAGTTTTCATCACCTGCTGATTTTTTACGTTAAGCAAATATGCTTCAGTCTAAGGATTCGACATATTCATCGCATCTTTTTTCGCTGTCTTCGAGGCAAAGGTGCTCAAGAACACCGAGAAGATTGAGACTGACGAGTCAACCGGCGGAAGAAGAGGGCATCGCCCGCTTCCGGCACTTTGGTCCCGCTGTCAGCGAGATTACCGGGAATTTCCCGCTGATGCCACCGTCGCCATGAGGCTAAGTGGTTCCAGCAAGATCGAATCGTGAGAACAAAATGATTTGCTGGACAAAGCGTTGTGGTGTGTAAGTGTGGAAGCCTGGATTACAGGAATTAATGAGGCACGTTATATGAACGAGTTCCAGGATATCTATCACAGTACGCACGCATTGCCATATTTCTTACACAATGGAATACGCAAAACATCGAAAAACTGAGGTAAATAATCGGCTTAGGCTAATTTATTTATCAATTTGAAAAAAGATGAATTAGTTTTTCACGGATTAAATAACTGAAATGAATTAGAATGAAAAATGGTGGCTTCTTAACATCACTTGATGATTAGTTGCTGCTGCTCAGTAACACTTCAAAGCCCCTAAAAATACAATGATAATATTTGTCGAGAATTAATTCTTATCACTAGCGTTGAATTAGCCGAACGTTGTGGCCCTGGCAGAAGGTAACGCAGCTAGCGCAAATGACCGCAATGTACACAGAGTTACCGATGACGCTTTGACGAGAAAACCGTCACTTGGTTTATGTACACTACGCGTTCTTTTTAGAATTTGATGCAAACTGAAGCAGTTCGAAGCAGTTGTAGCTCGTAATGGATGAGTTTACATGGCCACAGACGGCTGTGCTGTCAAGTGCCGCTCGTTTCAACGGCCAAGTGCCGCCCAACAATATACATAAACTTCCCACTAGCAGCAACATGCGAATTAATCAGGGACGATGAGAAGTTAAATTGAGACTATGGTTGCCCCTGACCAACAGGCCGTGTTTACCACAGGTGGAATGTGGCCTGTCAACTGCAAGTTGCAGCGTAAAAAGACACTGCCTCACAACCACTGATTGTTAACTGCAGCCTTGAGCAGCATTGAGCAGGCTCTGCACTCGGCATGACTCACGCTGGGCACCACAAAACAGCCAGTGCGAGTAAAGTGGCTTACGAAGAACACGTCGGGCAAACTCAAACGATTGATTTATGCGAGTCTCTTGAGAGAGGGTGCAGGAAAAATGCACGAAATGAAGTAGTACAGACTTGGCCAATGTTAAAGATCTTTATCGAAAATGAAAAAATGCATGGAAATATTGAATAGGCAGTGTGAGGATTCAACAATAAATGTTATCTGTGCTGATTGTGATCACAAACACAAAAACAAGATATGATCAAATAAAACACGCAAGAAAAAGAATAACGCGAATTGGTTTCCTCATGAGTATCCCAACAGTAGGTACTGATGGAGAGGACATGCATGCAGGCAGTCGCAGGAATGGCGAGATAACACATGCTCGAAATTGTTAGTCGCACAAGAGCTTATTGGTAAAAATTGCGTCTTTGGTTTGATGGTCGACTTCTAATCCAGTTCTCGTGTGAATTCATTTCAGCATAAGAAATCATGTATATCTGAAAAACCTCGATTTTTGTGAGCAAAGTACTGTCGTATAATAGTTTTTTCAGAAAAAAGCTTAAAATTAAATAAACTATTGTAAATTAATTGAAACTTAACTAAGCTTAAAATTAACTAAACTGAAGGGTAAATTATTATTACCATGTTGAGTACAATTGAAAGTATTCTCAATTATCTAAGTTATTTGCGTGCAAATAACAAGTGAAGCCAAGCGAGCACCCCGCGGAACGGCGGACTATGAGGGCAGGATTACCGTTCAATATTGCCCGTCCGATAATTAATCCAAGATAGAACGAGTGCGCAGAACACTTACGTGAAAGAATTTCAGGACGTGACCATTACTTCCGTGTTGGAAAAAAGTTAGCATAATGAGCCAAGTGATGGAGTGCGCTATTACAGAAGGGTACACAGTACTAGGGATCGCTTTGTGCACGGCGGAGGCTGGGGAGTTGACCAACCACATGATGTATGCCTGCACACTGTAGGAACGAGCACGGAGCTACGTGAGTCTACGCCATTAAATAGAGCGATGCTATACTTCACTTGCACACTTAATCCGCCGTTCTCATATATAACTCGAGAACCCTAATCCTTCAACTTAGAACGCATTATTCTTCATTTTTTAATAATACATAACAGAATTGCAGTCAAGAACGTAAAATACAGCACTAGTAAAATTTGTTACATGAAATAAAAATACGTGGTTTTCCCAGAGCACGATGCAAAAATTTGCTAAGCCAATTCAACAACAACGAATCTAGTATTCCAGAATCAATGTGAGAACTGGAATTCACTTCTGTAATAATTGATCGAAGTTGCTTCAAAGTAGATCAAGTCTAAAAAATTATCTGCACAATTGAAACGGTTAATGAGAACCAGCAAAATCCTACATGCGCTGCCGTCTACGGAACTTGGCAGTTGATGCACAGCAAATTGCGAGCCTTCTGTTGCTGTAATTCAATAATTAGAGTAGCTACGCAAAATAAAACACACCACTTTAAGAAGTGTAGGTTAATGTCATGGTATAGGTCAGGCTAAACATGCGCACAGAGATCAATTTTTATTTTTATTTACTCACTCTGGAGGAGCGTTTCTCAAACGGGGTTCAAACGTTTCTAACGGGGCTACATGTAATATTACTAAACATGCGCAATATATTCTCGGTTACTATAATGCTCTAATGTAGACAACACCATACCTAACCTATTTTGTTACTCAATGGTTACTCAAAGGCAAGAAGTTTGGAACAAAGCGTTGAACACCTACTACAACGCCTCCAAACAGAAGAAAGGTACCTTCGACATATTTTCACATTATTTCCATCTTTATGTATTTTAAAGTGTTAACCATATGAGTTTCTCAATTGTTCTTCATCATGCTACATTTGACTCTGAAACGTAATACAATAAGTCATACCGCAAAGGGCTTAGCATTAATCAGAAACGATGTCAGCAACGAAAGGTTCAGCTATGAAACAATTCAACATCATTCAAATCTATGTTCGCCATATGTTGATGAGAAAGTAAAAATTTCATTAGACCCCTGTGGTCAAACACTAACATTAAAACCACACCATCATTTCTGATGCAACGGGTTCCCAACTTTATCCTCTAAGTTTTGCAATAAATTTCGAGAACGATAAACCATAACCCAATCTCTCATGTACTGAGATGGTGTTGTGGTCACACCACGGCACAACAGAAGGTACAGAAATGTAGTTGCTACAAGCATCTGTTAGGTCTAGATAGGTAGTGGCTAAAAACATTTGCTACATATGGAAAAGTAGTAGCAACAAGCATCTGTTAGGCATAGAAAAGTAGCAGCAACAAGTCCTGTGAGGTATATAAAGGTAGTGGCTACAAATATATGCTATATCAAGTGTCATGATTTTACCATGACTATACGAAGAAATTTGGACAAGGAAAACAAACAATGAGAGGAGGATGACAGGCGAGGCGATATCATAAAACATCGTAACATAGGGTATCGAACGATCACTTCTCTTCACTCCGCCGCTTTTCTTCCTTTCATATCTATCACTTTTGCGTTGACTTTGCGTTATGTATCATTTATTAGATAACATTCTCTCTTGTTAAACAGTCTGACATCTAATATTGATGATTTTTAAAGTACAAGGCATTTAATTTATAATGTATTCGAATTATGCTGCACGGTGGTATCTGACCGAGACCTGACTCGAACAAGTATCAAAGGGTGTAGGCTTACTCGTACTAGCGAGAGAGAAAAACGCTTGATGCCGTTAGAAAATTACAGTCGGACTTTAGGACGCATAAAAAAGTAGAAGCTGTTCCTACAAGGAACAACTACCATGGCACAAAAAGGTAGAAGCCGTTGCTGCAAGGAACAACTACCATGGCCCAAAAAGTTAAGAGGCCGTTGCTGCAAAGAACAACTACCATGGCACCGAAAGGTAGAGGCCGTTGCTGCAAAGAACAACTACCATGGCACAAAAAGGTAGAGGCCGTTGCTCCAAGGAACCCCCACAATGCCAACCGTGAAGGCAGGGGCAGCGAGGGGTAGGTGCGCGTCCTTGCCCCTCATCAGCATTGGTCCTCGCCACAATTGGTGGTCTGCTGCAGTCTCATGAGGGTGCACACTCTATGCACTCCTGCCACTCCTTAGTCCAACATATGTATTGTTGCTACTGTCGCCTCTCGCTCACTATGTAATACTCTATCTTAAAACTGGATTTTTTTGGCATATCTTCCTAAATCCTTTTCATTTGTGTCATTTAATTGCCTCATGGCTGTACTCGCTCGCCAGACATTTCCTGAGTTATTTTTTGCCACTGGCCTCCCTGACGATCATTGAATTGTCCGCTCGCGTTGCACCTTCAACCTCAGCTTCTCACCTTCCTAATATCACTGTTTCTGGTCCGCAAATTCAGGCGCCTCTTGCTGAAGTTAACCCCCATTTCATCAGACCAGAGAGTTGTTCCAAAAGATTCAATTTTGGGTGTGAAAAACATGTTGAATATGCGCAGTTTTCACATCTATTTCTACGTATGACTTCGGTTTGGATAAAAACGCACGAAATAGGTTTATTTAAAAATCGCACACATTGGTTTTGAGATAAATTTAATTCAGTTGAATCCAAGGCTTTGGAGTGTAATGTAACTTCAGTAGCTCGCCTACAGCCTACACACTTCACTGGCACGCACCGACCGACATAAGCTAGCAAAGCGTTCGCAAAAACTCAGTTCAATACAGAGCATAAGAGAAACTAAATACTTCCGCACATGTACCACTGTATACTTTACAAAAAAAATAACACAGCAAAAACCTAGAACATACGAAGTGGAGGAAATATTTTTTTGTACACTAGTCAAGAATATACTTAGCGCGAAGGTCGCCAACATACTCCCAAACAAGACTGTCAAGTAAAAGAAATAACCTACGTATTTACTTACTCCTTAGTGCTAAGCTCAGGAAAGAGTGATCTATAATTTATAAGCCTGATCCAAATAAGAAGCTCTCATCATTGCATCTGTCCTCGTGAATACACGTAAAGTCGGGATTCCTTAGCCTCGTTTAGGAAAGAGCACACACAATCGCACCAGAGATAGAACTCAAATGCATGTTTTGGAAACAAGTTACAAATAATTTTCTGCACGGTGTACGAGCAAGCCATTAAACACAGTCCAGCAGCACTCATGACTGACTACTCATCTCGGCAGAAAATATAATAAGCTCCCCGGACAAAAATTTAGTCACCTGCTACTAATATGATGTAGTACCTCCACGACCACACAAAATGGCGGCAATTCTACGCTGCATGGAGTCTACAAGCTTCCAAATGCACACCTGATCAATTTTAAGCTCCTTTTACATCAATTGACCTCGTAGTGCGCTCACAGTACGTAAACGATCTTATCGACGTATAACTTATCGTTCCCGGTAGTCTCACAAATTTTCTATTTGGTTCATGTCTGGGGACTTCACCGGCCAATCTAAATGCCTGACAGATCCTGAATGACTTTCATGCTAATTCAGGACAGTTTTAGCTCGGTGCACCCGGAATTATCATCCTCAAAACAAGCTCGAAAAATGTTACACTGGAGCTCGAAGAACAATAGATGACCATATTTTTGCCCGGTGGGCTTATGTACGATTTCAAACCGAAATGAAAATATGGCAGCAACAGTCAAAGTCCTCACTTATCAAGACCAATTCAGATCTTTTCCATAAAATGACATCACTAAATGAGCTAATCTGAATGTCATATTTCCAACGTATAAAGACAAATCTGAAAAAATTAGGACGAAATTTTTTTTGAAGGATAGCTGCAACTTTTTAACAAAAATTTAACTATGGCGCGAGGTTCGGATGGGATTTCATAATTTGAGTTTACCATCGAAAGCAGGACGTGGTCTTGGTTAAAAGTGCGAGTGCGCATCACGTGAACGCTTAAAATCAAACCACTTTCTTCACGAGGCGCATTAGGCCGGGATCGCCCACGAAGAAGAAGCACACTATGCCATACACGGCGGCATCTTATCATGTGCAGGGAGATAGGAGTCCCATACAACAGCGTCTCATGTCAATCAATAAAAGAGCACTTATCGACTATAGTAACTTCAAAGAAAGAGAGCCGGTAACACGCGAGAATTATTTCGTGCACAGCACACAAGTCAGCCGTTTTACGAACTACACTGTGTGCACCTGAAAGTGGAGCAACCGATGTAGAACGAGTTGCAATAAAGATAAAGTCATATTAGGCATTGCTTTTGATATAGCATAGCTGAAGTTCACGAAAATTGACATTCTGTTACTCCCTTACCGGCAGAACGCACTCTTACCCACGTGAGTAGGTTGTAAGTTTTATTACACGAGTATCTCTAATTTACCTTCCACGGGAGCAAGCGATGAGTAGTTTCTTCTGTACGCACTTGTAAAATTCAAAACTCAAGTACGCGAGAAAATATTTTGCGAACATTGACGAAGAAATGGTTGTAACTTTAACGGGAAACCGAACAGCTAACAGAGCAGATGCTGCACCCTCGAACTTGCCAGAGAAGTGCTCAAACAACCGGTTGTCGGCAATACTAGATGGTGTTGTAAGTTCTTTAATGGCTACTCTTACCTACTTAATATACTTAATAGCCTTGAACTTGATCATAAAAATAAATCGTTCTGACATTGGAGAGCAATTAATGGATAATCCTGAACCAGTGAATTGAGCTGCATTGCAGTACAGTAACAGGTTACATACTAATTTAATACAAATACTCATCTGGCTGCACGAAGATGATTCGCCAGTTGATGTGTACTAATTGCACAATTTCACAGCGGACTAAGTAGCGAATAAATGTTCAAAAAGCTCGAATTTCATCTGCCCAAAGATACCTAGATATACAAGTCATATATACACTTAAGCTAACTGAAGTGTAAGCTCATAGGATGGCATTCAGAGCCACTGTCAAGAATAATGAATATAAATAATAGTGTTTAGTCGTAAATTCCCCGTTTCGTTGAAAACTGATGAAAATGCCCACAAGTGCATCAAATGTGAACCACAATTCATGCAATATTTCTTTCTGCCAAAAAATATTGTCTTACCATGGTTAAACGGCCTGAATACGACAAGTTATGACAGCTTCCGAAGCGAGAAAACAGAGGTGGTTTTCTTTTGCTTGCACTGTCCCATATAAAGCTTGTTTGTTTCTGTTTTTGTTATTTACCTTTTAAGGGTAAAGGCTGAGTCAGTGTGCACAGCACACAATTTAAACAAATACAGTATTATGAAGGTCCAATGACGCACTTCTATTAAAATAATATGAAAGATCGAATAAATAAATTTCTTAGTTAGTAGAAACTAAAAAATAAGGCAGAGACTGGATAGATAAGCCAGAGCCTCAAGTCAGAGCGAAATAAATACCGTGCGGGTGAATGAACGGTCTCGCTAGAAAGTGAAGCGTAAATTGCGATAAGCGGCTAAATCGGGGGGCTGTAAAAGATTGTCATCTCTACCTGGTGCGTTATTGCTCTCTTCCGATATTACTTGTACTATTGAATTTTACTGAATGAACCTAATTGACTTACACAAACATACCGATAATTATCTTCGCATCCGAAAAAATTGAAATGTAAAATTTCCTTAGAATTTAAAAATGTAATAAAATTGACTTCAACATAACTCTGTCACATTTTTCATTATTGAATATGATAACAAAATAAAAACAAATATCGGAATTTGAAACTTCACCATTCTCTAAAAGGACATTGTGAAGCTTGATACTGTGACCAAGACAATCACAACATGGCGCATGAATATCTTGTTTTCGCATTAAATATTGATCTGATAAATACTAAATTCAATTTTTTCCTATAAATTAATTCGAAAGTCTTATAAACATTAGGTGATCTAATTTTATGCAAAATAAAATCTGATATGACCAACATCATTTGCCGTTTCCATTGTCTGAGGTAAGTAATGTTGGCTGAACCACTACAGATCAAGTTCAGGTATGAGAGGCTGGAACCAGTAACACTTCCGTCCAGCGGGCCCCACTCCAGCGTCCACAGGCACATCCAGCTACCACAAGCCGTGGGAAGCATAATTTGTCCACTTTGCCATAATTCTTTAGGTAATTCATGTGCAAATAACGTTCTAATGGAACTAGATAAGGTCAAGAATCCCTTCTACGGGTACGTTGGAAAGCAATTATGAAGCAAAAAAACTTGACAACACCTTGCAGATGTACATGGAGAATATCTGTGCCATCATCTGTAAGCCTTGCTTAATCGTTAA
Organism: Orchestia grillus; assembly: GCA_014899125.1. NCBI lineage: Eukaryota > Metazoa > Arthropoda > Malacostraca > Amphipoda > Talitridae > Orchestia > Orchestia grillus. The sequence continues at coordinate 27,103 of VOMN01049213.1, read as the reverse complement.
CGTAAATGAAGGTGAATACTAAGCTCCCAGGACAACAAATTAATCACCTGCTACTAATATGGCATAGATCTCTCCTCGACCATAAATAATGGCAGCAATTCTACGTAGCATACAAGCGTTCTAATGTACATCTGGTTGATTTTTAACCACTCTTGCCTCAACCGATCTCGTAGCTCGGCCACAATACGTAGACGATCTTCTCGACACCTAACAGGTCATTCTTCTTATCTGACGTACTAATTTTTTATTTGGCTCAAATTTGAAGACTTAGCTGGCCAATCCAAATGACTGTCACGCCAATAATTGACAGTTCTAGCCTGATGCACTCGATAGTTGTCATTCTGAAAGATAGACAAAGCAGCATGACTCTCTTCATTCAGATATAGTGCAAAAGGGGCAAAACTTGGTAATCTAGCAGCTTAATGTAATCATGCTGGTTCAGTTTGACGGATGACCCAACTACAGGACTCACTTCTGTGTAGTTGAAACAGCCCCAGAACATGACAGGTCCTCCTCCTTATTGTATCACCCCTTGCGCTCATGCTTCGTTGAAAGCATGGGGTGTCCCATGGTTGAAAGCATGGGGTCTGACCATATGCGATAGCCTCGATTTACTATTCCGAGGCGTCTTGCTTTCATCCCATCATTGTGGAACATTTTTGAAGCACATTTATACATTGCCAGCTCTGACTGAAGACTGATACATGTCTAGTACTTGCTTATAACCTAAACTTACGCCTCAGCTTTGGAAACCGATTGATGAATGTAATAAATAACTGGAGCTCGAAAACCAATAGGTGACTAATTCATTGCCGTCCGAGGAGCTTATGTAACTATTTTGTTCTACGGGATACCTAGGAATCGATGAAAGATATATTGAAAGTTCCATAATCTTTCTAAAAGACAATTAAAGTCAAATAATATTTTACACCTTCTAATACGGTTGTATAATTGGTTATGATATGAAAATGTATTCGATGAATATCTTGAATATCTTGAAAATGTTTGGGCCTTTATGCACTGGCCACACTGGGGTGCCGCCGGTTTGTGTGCATGGTGTGCCTTCGCATATCCGCGAGCTGTCGAACGAGACCGTTTCCCTCCGCCGTCTGATGATAGTGAGGCAAGGAAGGCCTATCAGGGATAGTTTGTAGAAAGTTATTCAGGTTCTTCCTGTAGACGTCCAGGGTCCAGACGCGATGAAGCTCATAAATTGATATTACATTGATCACCATCACGGAACAAGATTAAATGCATCTGTCTCGATCCATAAGAACACACAAAAATCAACCAAGAGTGCGATGGGCGGTGTTTATCAGCAGCCCAGAGGAGCAGCATGAAAGGCAAGAAAGCAACGAGTGCCGGGTGGCTCAGGAAGGGTGCAGGAAGACCATCAGACCGCAAGCACGCAGGATGTCGGGGCACGCTCGGAATGCCCGGAGCAGCCCAGCAGGCACGACGGCTGCACGTAATGTTCATACACTGGCAACCTAACAAAGTGGTATACTTGGGGAAAAAAACATTATCTAGAACAGTCAGGCACCTCAAACATTTTTTTGTACTCTTGTCCTGGTCAGATTCACAATGGTATCGTTTACATACACGTACGCTCTCTAAATTGTATGACATGTCTGCAGATTTACTGTCTTTTCACATATATGTCTTCGTGCATTTAACGACACTTTTCAAAATAAATTATCATTATGATTTCTATAATAACCTAAAGCCGCACGTGCCAGAGTTCGCAAAAGTCCTAAAAAATAGATGCTTGTTAAAGACTGGTTCGAAAATGGAGTGCTGTACTGACCGCGTCCTCCAATTTGCAAGCCATTCCCGTCATCATTGATGTAACTGTTACCGGTTAACTCCCGCGTGAGATTACAATCTCTTTTAAATTAGGATGGCTTAAGAACACAAATTGATTAACAATATCAAAAAATTTCGAATATGGTAAAATAAAGATCCCGTGTGAGGGCGTAATGAAGTGACGTTCTTCTATAAAGCAATTCTCGGAGCTACAGGAGCACTCAAACTATTTCACAGCGAACACATACGATAAATGTTAGTAAATTTAGACCCGAGCAACAATATCCTGGTTTTGGATCGGGTTAGGTTAACTGTCCTCGATAAAAAATAGAAAATTAATACCATCGCAGTGAACATGATATTGAAGTTTTATTTTATTAAAACTTTTTTTACTAGGAAAACAAGGAAAACAATTTTAAAAAATTGGCAAAACCATGCATCACTATCATCATATCGATGAAGTGTATTATGAAAAATTTCTCAGTAATATCATCTGAAAAGTATTAATACAATGAGCAAGTCGTGGCACTATCATATAAAAGTATGATACTTGTGGGGTATTAGCATCACAAACGTGTTGTCGTGCGCCGTATACGGGGAACAGGTCTCCAAATATTAGACCAAGGAAAATTGTTTATAATCTAGGTTCGTTTGAGAGATACTAGGACAACAGCAGTTCTAGCCTCGAAGCTTGCAGTTTCTATTGCCACCTGTTTCAAACTACAAGTTAGATAGAGATAATATGAAACAGCTGAAATGAGAAACTTCGTTCTTCCTGTGAATTGCATAATAAAGGCAAGTTATCGAAACCTACTAACACACCAGGGGTATTGTTCTGGAGTGACTATCAGTTTTTGTAGTACCGGATGTAGATAAGTTAAATTCACTAATCATGCGTTCGTCCCCCACGCGAGTAGGCTTTCATAGCATTCAAGTTTCCGCCAATTTTGGATGCAGTCGACTCTCTCCTCCAGCAGTCCCATGCGAGCCAGACTGTGGTGGTTACGATCCCGCCCTCGTGCGTGAGAACGCGTCACGTACTCACCCTACACAAAGAGAATGATGACAATAGCAACTTCATTCAAGAGCGGGATAAAGGGTCTTGAAACGATGACTTGTTTTTATTGAGCGAGTTTAAAGCAATTAACGAAGTCCCGGGCCGGCCAAGGAGAGAAGTGGTCGCAGGAACAATTGTGTGGTTTACAAGTTCAAAAATATGAAAAGAATGTGTTAAATTGATGTGAAGACAGAATGAAGATATTTATTTCTAAGTAATAAAGGTCAGGCTAAATGAAAAAATCTCGAGGAAATTTTTTTATAAACACTTAGTAAGTTTTGTAGGAAGAAAATAACGGTATCAGTCAAACAAATAAAGCAAAACACTAATAATGAAAAGCCTTCATGGAAACGTTTTTCACACGAGTTGTAGAATGAAAGACGTATTCAACACAGCGTAAAGTGTTTATATACATAATTTATGTTACGTGGCTCATTTTTCCAACAGCAGTAAGTAATGCAGACACGATTACTAAGACAGATTCCCAGGTGAACCCAAGAAGTGGAAAGTGGATGGCTAGCCGTAACCCGAGAAGAGTTCAAGAAGAGTGGATGGCTCACGTCACCAACACTGGGTTACTGAATAAAAGCCCAGAAACTAATGGAATATAGAGAGGATACATGAGAGCATGTGCTGTGACAGCCCGCCGGCTCATAAGGCAGCGCTGGGAGACGCACCCAGGCCTTGTTAGCGTGCGGGCCTGAGTTAATTAGATGATGGGGTCGTCAGCGGCTCTGGGTGGGAGAGGCAGCACTCGGAGCTCCAACAACACCGCTTGAAAGCTTCTCTCCGAGCTGCCAGACCAGTTCCGGTGGAGCAAACTGCTCCGGTACCGAGCTCGTGTGAAGTACAGTGAAATTATTCACGTCGGGTGCGAAGAGGAGGAAAATGAGGACTTTGAAACATGAGTAAGCCTCAGAGCAGAGCTGTAATTTGACTAACGTGCACGAATACATGAAGCATCGCCCGAGCAGTTCAGCTCGATTCTTACGATCTAAGGCGACGAAGATGTAAGCAGCCTGGCGATGTCACCGGAGCATACACCCTTGATGTCTCTTCTTCTCTGTGCCTTTAATGTAATTTTTATGATACACAAGAACTACGAGTTATAAAATGCAAAAATATATTCTGCTCGCGAAGCCACAAACTTTTCAAGGGTTTTGAATGAAATTTTGGCTGCCAGACGCTTTCGTTCAATTTATTTTCCTATCAATTCTGTCTGGTTGATCACCGCCGCTACAGAAAGATGTAAAATCATCAGAACTTCACCGGTCGCAACTACAAATAAGTTAAGCGTTATGATATAATTATTTCTTTATATTGAAACATCCCATACAGAGAAACACAAAATACAGAGTTGTACCGTTATGGAGATTTAAATCAAGCCATTCGAGGATTCAAAGACACTGTGCCAATGTTGAGCAAATATAAGTCAAGAACAAAAGTTCCCATTCTCGTGTCGTTCACGAACACGCGTACGTTAAGTCGCGCACGGTAAACGTTGCTCAAAATGCAGAATGCCAAGCAGTCGCAACACTTCAAACAATTTGTAACATAGAGTTGTTTTGACTTGTCAAACAATGACTGAAGAGCAGCACGTCAGTCCCATACTATTGTATGTACTAAAAATTAAGTTTCATGCAGAGGCAATCGATTTTTGTAATTTTTCACTGGAAAAAAGCTAAGCGCTGCAAAACTTTCAGAAATGAACGCAAGGAGAGTCTCCTACACGATCGTGTAGGATATGCAAGCGACATCTAGAACTCAAAAAACAGATCTTTTATTAAGAGGGCGTTACGGCCGGTAAGGCCTCAAGTTATGGTTTAGGTTAGGTTAGGTCATACAGAGAGCGTTACGGCCGGTAAGGCCTCAAGTTATGGTTTAGAAAGGGCAACTAGCAAGAAGATGAAGTGGTAGTCACTAACTCAATTTCCGGGTGTCTGCGGACCTCTCTGGACTGCCCGCCAGCTCTGAGAGTCCGCTCTTGTGAGCCTTAATTCAGCTTGATGAGGGCAGCTGTGGCCGGACTGTGTTGCGGCGCGACTGTTGTGAGGACATGGGCGGGACTGTGATGAGGCGCGGCTGTTGTGAGGACATGGGCGGGACTGTGTTGGCGGGACTGTTGAGGCGCGGCTGTTGAGAGGACATGGGCGGGACTGTTGAGGCGCGGCTGTTGTGAGGACATGGGCGGGACTGTGTTGAGGCGCGACTGTTGTGAGAACATGGGCAGTAAATATTGAAGACGAGATAAGGGGATGTTAAAAGAGAGTAAAGACGAATTTGTACATACATTTAGAATCTGAATAAAAAATAACATCGTGAAGAAAGTGGCGCTTGACGAACAGCGAGAAAAAAGTGAGGGTTTGGAAGCGATCAGAACAAACTAGACCAATTGAATGAAAAATAGCATTTGCGGGCAAGTGTCTGACGAAGGCATGCAGATTGGATCAGAGAGTAATCTCGGGTTAATTAACGTAAAAAAAACGATGAATGAAAATGGGAGCGAAAGTTGAGGTTCGAATCCCAAATTAAAGCCTAAGAAGAAGTTCATAGCGAAATAGAGATGCAGTGCATGGAACAATTTCGAGCACGAATAAAGTCGGGTCAAAAAGATGTACAAAATGATTGTGTCGATGATTCGCGTGCAATTCAGTGATATGCAACGAATTTAAGGCGAAATATACACTTGAATTTATTTAAATTAAAAGGAAACCAATCATCATGAACGTTCAAGGTATCGTTATTCATAAATACCTCTCCGTAAGCTACACGTTCGCAGATGAACGTGCTTCCCACACTTATACAGGATATACTTACTCTAAAAAGTGGAGCATAAATCAAGAAAATCCAGAAGGGCTACTTCTCTATTCAACTATTCATAAATGGTTATTAAATGCATTTAAGAGCTACGGGAACAAGACATTCCTTACCTACAAGGGATGCTTAAATTCATCATTTGTAATTAGGCCACTGTCAACCTCAATGAAACAGATAATAGTTTCCAACGAACATATTTTTAAGGAGCCTGCACAGAAGCGCAGTAGAATCGAACTCTCGAACGACACGATATTCTTTCGAAGCGCTGTCATGCAAATAGGAAACACGCCAGAAATCGCCGGTCCGAAACTAAAAAGACCAGTAGAGATAGAAGAGCTCATTGCGTGTGCCTGCTTCAAGGCTCATAAATTGGCTGCGGCACTCGAAATAAAGCGGCGATAAATAGCTCTCTGCGCCGACACACAGAGACCTGTTGTGCTGGCAACCGCTCCGGAGGAAGCCCTTACTTCTTCCCTGCACTGAGGACAGCCCCTCACCTTCACGCGAGTGTCGAGTCTCAGGCAATCCGCTCACCGAGGGAAATGGGCCAGAACTTTTCAGGCATATCTTGAGGGTGTCAAATCCAGCCTCGACATTTAGGTCATGTCCATGTAGCTAGTTCTTTGCGCAATGTAACAAGTTATTTCCAGCCGTAATGCAGCAAGTCATTCCCAAACACATTGTAGTGAGTCATTCCCAGACGCAAAGTAGCGAGTCATTCTCAGCCGTAATGCAGCAAGTCATTCCCAGCCGCAATGTAGCAAGTCATTTCCAGCTGCAATGTAGCAAGTCATTCCCAGCCGCAATGTAGCAAGTCATTTTCAGCCGCAATGTAGCAAGTCATTTTCAGCCGCAATCTAGCAAGTCATTTTCAGCCGCAATGTAGCAAGTCATTTTCAGCCGCAATGTAGCAAGTCATGTCCAGCCGCAATGTAGCCAGTCATGTCCAGCCGCAATGTAGCAAGTCATGTCCAGCCGCAATGTAGCAAGTCATTCCCAGCCGCAATGTAGCAAGTCATCATCAGGCCCTTGGTAGCGAGTTCCCTTTTGACACATACCAGAAAATCTCCACCTATTATATTGAGCGTCACAACACCTCATGATAAATCATCGCCGAGCTCCCCATAAATAAGAGTGAACTGTGAGAAAAATCAGTGAGGCGACAAAGTGCAAAAAAATTTTATGCCAAGAGAAGCTCCTAGCTCCAAATTGTCCTTTTGTTAGAGCTATTCCCTAGTTTTTCAGCTGACATGTACCAACCAGAGGGAGAAATCCACAGCTTATCTTTAGCGGAACCTAAGCCAGTAGCCTCGAATAAATAGATTTAATTCAGGCTAACGTCCATCTGAGTCATGTTCTCTTACGCTAAATGCCACGTCTAACTGGCTGGCTTGAACATCAGGAGTTCAGAACAAACGAAAATCGAACGCGTGACGACAAGCTAAAGGTGGAAATAAAAATTTAGCTCCACAAGAGCGGAAAATCTCCCTGTGTTGAACTTTCGGGTGGATAAATAAGTAAATTTGCGAGAGATACAGAAATAACGCACTGATGATTTTATGTGGTGTACCAATTCATGATATATGTACCAGTGGCCGCTATTCTATGCGATTGTGCTGGCAATAAATATCTCATAAAGTAGGAAAATTCAAAATTATGTTTATTTCGAGCAGATGCAACCTGAGGAGACTTCTTCGATGAAGCGTAAATCGAGCCGTTCAAAAACATACACGCGCAGAGAACCTTTTATTTTTCGTTATTAATAATTCATCCAGGCATATGAAAAAAATTTACAGATTAACAGATTTTTCACATAAAGTGTATTATTGCTGCAATTGAAAGTTGCATGAACTTTGAGGATTAAAGCTGTCAATGCACATAAATTTCTCATCATCCACCCACTCTGGCCGAACTCGTCAAAATAATATTTTCCAATGAGTAACAACGCTCGCAGAACTTCACAACATGGGTCCATTAGAAGGATAATGATTTCCTAAACTAAATAGAAGTATTGACTACGGCTGAAGTAAGCATTAGTACACTTGACCAGCATTTTTACTCCGTTAATTCCCAAAACCTTTACTGTAATTCAATCAGTCGTTGAAAAGAACGAGGATTTTTTTCACTATATTCGTTATATTCGTAGATGAACCATTAAAGTAGTGTCATTGATTGGTCGCAGGAACCGAACGATTCTTCGCGGGAAATGAATCTTTGCTTTACACACAGAAGTATCTCACAGGCGAAGCGTTACTCACGGAAATAATATTTGTTATTCAAGAATGCGTTATTTTATTTGAAAGACTCTTCGGAACTGATCAACGTGTACGGTATATTGAAACACTTTCAAAAAGCACCCATACATTGTGTAGTTTTGGAAATAATTCCCTATTCCCCAAGATACGGTCCACACCAGCAACAAGGCCTGTTTAGAAGGGCATAACCTCTGGAAAGCATAACCCAGCGACTCTGGACAGCGTGTGCTCAGTACTCACGTGTTGGAGACCACAGCCCGCGGCTAGGCAAAGAACAGTCGCAACCGCTTACGAACCTGAAAGAAAGCAAAACAATTTGGTAAGAACTCTACAAGCAGCAATAAAATCATTTCGAATAAGATTAGAAATTTACCTCCGTCATCGCAAGTTAGCACATACTTCAACTAATGTTGCGGGAACTGCTTCTGTGCATGACATTTCCAGGTACTAAAAACAAGGAAAAATTCTTCATCTATTCAATTTTTGCATGATTGCATAGAAGTCAGGCTCAGTAAGTAGAAAGAACAAGACCCATCACGAAATGCCTCATACATTGCATTATGGCTAAACGGCCTGATTTTCAGTACAAAACTTCTATTAAGTATTACCATATTACGGGCAATTTCACACACACACAGAACGCACCCCTAATAATCGCGTTAGTCGCACGAATAATAGTATGTATTGAAGACAGCCGATGTAAAATGTACAGCTCTCTCAAAAGTTCAAATGTAGCACTGGGCTGTTTGGACGCATTCCGTACCGTGCGCAGTCTTACAGAAGAAGCGTATGCCCACTGCTCGCATTACCCAAATCGACTTGTTCGCGTTTTTAAACCATCCCACTACCGATCGTCTCGCAATGCAGCCACAATCACCAGCTGTTCAGCCAAAGCGAGGATCCTGACCATACATTGGAGCAGATCCAACTCTGCACTCTACTCTTAATAAATCAAAAGGGAACCGACCTCAAATTTTCGCTATCCGGGTGCGGCTTCAGAGGCGAGTGACAAGCTGCGCCACTAGTGTCCTAATTTGGGGCAATTAAGAAGTTCGCGCAAAAACGGCATCAATTACCGAAGTTCTGTGTGAACTTGCGTTTTAAGAGGCGTCAAACTAGCCGTAAGAATTTGTGCGGATAATTCAGCCAACTGATCTACAAGAGGAAGCGGCAAACGAACCTCACGTGCATACCAGGAATTTTGCTCGAATTTTTCTCATTCCCGCAAGCAAAAAGAGATTCCACCAGGGCGGTGCCAGCCAATTGAAGCGGCACTCAGGTAAATAGATGGACTCGTTGTGAGCGCTGCGTCAGAGCGCGCGCGAACCTGGCAATAAAGTCATGATTTACGCCAACGAGGCATTTCTCATTCGAAATTTAACGGCCATTGCGTCAGATTGAATTAGTTATCCTGCAAGCGTGCTATAAACTCAGATCGTTATGAGATAGTTACCTCACATTAAAATCAAAAACTGTGTGTAAAACGGTAGATATCCATACTCGCATGTATAGAGCAAGAAGTTATGGAGACTACAGGAGACTACAAGATATAAAATTAATCTAATCTAAAGGGACGTTCACTTGGTGGTTGTAGTAACAAAATGAGATGAATAACTATCGGCTAGAAATAGGAGTTTTGCAGCAGATTGATACATGTACAAGATCACCGGCATGCGAATGCTGGCATGAACAAACCTAAAAATAGCCTAATTAGTAATTAATAGAAAAATAGGTATTTGCACACAGTGCCTCACACAAAGCAGCGAATCAAACTCATTCAATATCATGCATGGAAGAAATCATTTGTTCGACTTAGAAACACGTCCTAGACTTTGTTTTAGCAGTGCTTTTCAGCTTTATACAAGTATTGCACAGTCTCATTCACTGAATATTAAAGGATAACATGAAACTAAGTCGGTATAATATTTCATGTTGTGAAACTTTCCAAGTAGAGTTCGCACTAATGAGATGGTATTTGCGCAACACTTATTCCTTTTTACCATACCTGAATTAAATATATTGCAGTTTGACAAATTATTTCACCAAAGTCTTTATCTAAAGATATATTATTTTAAAGTCAGAAAGAATAGAATTAACAAAAATTCCATAAACTTTTATATGCTAAAAAATATTACATTCGCGTACTAGCCGTCATCTGCGGGACGAAGGCACGCCGTACTAAAAAGCTACCAATAAAATCACACTTATTGCCTTGACCTTTTCCTAAAGAATTGTTATAAATTCAATATTGAAATCAAGACGATGATCCTAACACATATGCATACCTAAATTCATTAGACTCTTTGATGGTTACACCATTGCAATTAATGTCTCATAATTAGGACCTATATTTGTGTCTTTAAAAAGTTCTCTCAGCAGTCCTGAGGGGTTCACTGCAATCATATCATTTCCAAGTCATCACCCGCGCAGCGCATTCTTCACAGGTTACTCAGACGACATTAAAGCTTTTGAATGGCGAAACACCTGCTGGCAGGTCAGATTCGTGTACCGCATGTCGCTGGATGGGACCAAAGTTCTCTGAACCTCTTCACCTGCCCACACTTTGCGAGGATGAGGATGCAAAACTCGGTGCCATTTTCTCGATAGCCATAAAACTAATGCCAACACAATCATCCACAGTCAGGATTCCTTATCCGAAAGCACACGGGGTCCATGCCAACCACCCAAAATTAGCGCTGACCCAAATTTGGCTAGACGTAATGTTTAGCATGACCTCGGCACTGGTAAACCCAGACTTCATGGATGATGCAATTGCTTGCCCCGACGACGGCCACATGGCCGTTGCTATTGTCGTAAGGCAAGCGTTACAGGGTGAGCGATGATAAATCAGACACCGAGTTGTAGGATGTCCCTAAACCCCTGCACAGACCACAACTTCGAGCTATAACATTGTCCTATAGCAATGCGCGCAGCCGCCAGATGTCCATGATCCACACATGGTGACACTGAAGAAGGGGGACGTGGTGGTATTCGAGTACGCCAGGGTACGGAAGTTGGACCGATATTAGTGAAGTTTCAGTGAATGGTGAATGGAACTAACACTTGAACAGAAATATTCCCTTGACTAGCTGCCAACATTTCAACTTAGGCAAAAATCGTGATTTCACGATGGACACGATGAGAAGTCAAATCAAGTTGTCGTGGGGGGCAAATAACTCAATCTTGGTGATGTTACAGATTCCAGAAGTTACTGTGTACCCGTGGTCAAGTTGGCATGATGAATAATAAAATGATAATAATTGGATTTTAGTACCCACCTAGTCTTGCAAAGTAGTATTAGGGTTAACTCGGTATAACTTCACCGAGGCACAGATCTGGATGGCGAGAGTTGCGACAAAGATGGGGCAGGCAAAAGCGGAATGACGAGGTCTGCTTGCACGACTTGGAAGTGCCAGACGCGGAAACCAGACTGCATTCTTTCTCCGAGGGACAGACAAAGAAAGGAAGAAAACTCTAGCACATCTGCCGCAAATTTTCAGTTATTTACGAGCTTAGTTCTTGGCTCACAATACGAAAAGAGTTTTACAAGGATGCGGTTTGATCTCCCATCGTATTTCTAGGCTTGGCCGTAGCTAATGTCTAATCATGAAATGCTTCAGCGACAACTAGAAAAGAAAGAAAAATCTTTTATTCCGACGTTGGTCACATACAAAGTATATACTTTTTGGTTTTTCAATTAGTAAAATTACAGCCTAAAAATTAAAACATATACGTCTCGATGGAACTTCTAATTGGGATTTGCAAGACTACAATATAAATATTACGTGTGGAAGTCGCGTTAAAACTAGCTTCAATACTTACTCCACTCGCCGATACTAATAGCACACGCGATTCAAACTCGTTTTTTTTTGGTATTGGATATCAAGCGACTCGATAGAAGCAAATGACTTGTATATTTCCATTTGACGGTGGGTAGCACAAACAACAATTAAATTCAGTTCTCTACAATATAACATCACATTATTAGCAATAAAACAATCTTTCGAACGTTCAAGCATTACCTATAAAAGTACCAAGATTTCAGAGATAGATTAAATACCTTTCAGCACAGAGAACATTGCTGACCAGTACAACTTGCAAATGAACCGACCTCACACGACCAGTCAGCGTTGGGCTAGACGACAAGATTGAATGAGACAAAGTTCTCAGAACCTCAACCTACGGAACGTAATTGCTTGATGCAATGTTCGGGGCAGCACCACAGACAGCAAGAGAGTCTGTCCACCCAAATTGCTAAAATTCGACGTAAAGTTTAGCAGTTTGCCAGTGGCGCGCCGGGCTCTAATGCGGGGCTGATGACTCACACCATGAAAACGGCAGCGATATTTCCTGGTAAAACAATAAACTCTAAAGAAAACTACTTATTACATTAGCTACTTAATGATTTTTTCATTGCAAGTTAATACTTTAGTTTGAGCCATCAAAAAAAGAGCTATTCACACATTTCACCACAGACACTCAAATATTTTCTGAATGTTTAAAAATATTAGGCTCATTTTAAAATATTGAATATTCATCTAAAATTACTTAAGCGTGGAAGTCATAGTCAGAACAGTTTTTGTGATATAAAAACAGTAATAAATTCGATAATGATTGCATGAATAACTTAAACATACGTAAAGAGATTTCTAATGAAAAATTTATAATAAAATATGTAAGATGTCGTACATAATAATTCTGGGATTTTTTTACTACTCAGCTTCCTCTGTGTAGTTTTCTGAAATCATAATTTAAATTTGATAATTAATATCGTGTAGTGTGACCCAGTGCAAACAAAGAGAGTGTGAATTACTTTAAAGAGCTGTTGTACATTTTCTAAGAGCTGTTGTACATTTTCTAAGAGCTGTTGAACACTTTCAGAGATCCGTGATACTGAAGACGCTAACCTATGAAATTGTTATATTTCAGTTCGATTTCAAGGGGAGTCCCTAAAAGTTTAATCAGTGAATATGTTATAGCTTTAAGGAACACTTTAGACAGTGAACACTGAAACCGCTAACATTTAGTATTTGTACAACCAGACACGACAGAATTGAGATTAGTGAACTATAGGGTGACACAGAACAGATACACTCAGCATGTTGTGTTACATTTCAAATTTATCTGTAATTAGTAACACACGTTGTCACACTGGATAAATAAAGCTTTATAGTATTTCTGTATAATTAACCATTCTATTACAATCACTGAATCGAAAATATTGCAGTATTTTTTAACATTTATTACTCTAATTCTGGGTCATTGTAGAACCCATAGCGGAAGAAATACAACATATGGTGAAATCAAAAGGGTAAAATTTCATATGTTTTCGCGTACTCACGTTCGGCATTACGTAATAGAATGAGATCAGCGGCAAACTACCAGTGGTCGAAGGAATACTGAGACATCTACGACTAAATTACGATGTACCTGAAATTGCGTTACTGATGAGCGGTTTTTAGAGTAGATTCCACCTTCACGGCTCACGATTGTGGTGCGCTCAGGTTTTTACGGTGCCCTCAAAGGCCTCGTTGAGCAGGGACGTAGACTTTCATGATTGCATTCAGGGGAAAAAACACCGCAGAGGTTTTCATTAGCGGACCACGTGGTTGCCAAAGAAGAGACGCTCGCTAAGTTCCTGACGACAGAGATAAATTGATCACAAATAGCGTGAAGAAGGTCGTGGGCACCCGAGGCCAAGTAATCGAGATCGCACACAACGCAAGCATGACACTGCGTACGTGGGGCGATTGTTGATGAGTTTATTTCGTCAATTAGCCTTGCACAACGCTGCTGAGTTCAGAGCTACTTCCCTCACTGATCCTTCCCGCATAATTCTAACGGACGATTACGCTGCAACCACCGCCAAATCCTCGGACGTTTCAGTTTTGCAGGAGAATGTGAAGGTCATTAGTCAAATTCGTGTTATAGTGTCGTATTTGGGGCAACTGAGAGTATTCAATGAGCATAACACTCATTCAAAAATAGATGAATTCGATTGCTACGACTGTTTCAGTGAAACATTAAATGTACAGTTAATGACTTTCACAATATGATACTTGAAAACTCACTGTTCTATGCGAGCTACATGAATTCAATCAAAAATATAAACTTTATTAACTTCTTTCATGGCTTCACCCTGAAAAAAACTGAAACACTTTTACTGAACCAAAAGTGGTGGTAGAACAGGACGCATTTAGAGCTCGAGAACGGACCACACCTGTAAATGCACCAGTGACCTGAGAATAAGTCACGCGTCACAAATCTGGCAGGAGCAACAACAGCGAGAAGAAAAGAGTGTACAAAACCCTCCTTGGCGCACACCGGTGGAAACACGTGACCCAAGACGCACACATGCATCAGGATATTTACAAGCGGGCTATGATGTAACCACCGTCCTTACGTACAGCACATCTCATTCGCGTATAGTCCCATGCATTTGGCTTAGCCACATCCGCCGGTGTCTGGCCTTTCCTCCCCACGCTGTGTTATTTGATGAATCCGAGTGAAACTCTCATGGCTAAATATTAAAAAAATTATACATTTTTCTGTGACTATGTTATCAAAAGATAAAGAGCAGTCCGAAATTCAACCCGGTAATGGTTTGAGAAACTTGAGCTACGTCTGAGCGGCGAGCAAAAGAGAAGACGATGCGGGTAAGAAGGTCACTTGTGTATGAGATAAGCAGGGCAGTTACGTCATGCCTGTATGATATCACAAGCAGGGCGTTGCAGTGCATGTATGTACATCACGGGAGCAATATGCGTCACGTCAACAACTCTAAACTTTGTAAATCTACTATGAACCATATGAAAAGCAGTTACACATACATACCATTTAGAAAAATCAAGTGACTAATATTTCCTAAATTCCAAATGGGAAAGCAATAAAATACCAAATAACTTACTGGCAGCATCTCTTGGACTTGATGATAGAAAAATATTTCATAAGTGAGGGTTATCATTCCCACAGTAAACAAAAAAGTTGAATTCATGGAACGATCTTTTAGCACTAGGGTCCGAAAGCTTCCCGAGACACAAATTACCGAACGCATTCAGACTTGACGGACGGCACACATTCTGCATCGTAAATAATCTTCCAGTTGTTGAGGCGCTAGAGAGCCATTGAGTCACTGCAGGCATGCTCTGAAGAATTTTGAAGATCAAAATTTCGTAGATTAGTGCAATTAAAATAATCATCAGAGTGTCACTTGGTAAGCGGTAAATAGGCTGAGGCCGTGGGGGATTACATAGAAGTGTCTTGGGAGGTACAAGTATTACAGCCCTCTATTGACGAGGTCCAAACACATCCAGGAAATGAAAAAGAAAATTCGAGAAATTAAGAAATAGAAACGAAGGTGCTCGCACACAGATCGATACATCCTCCCGTCTTGCAAGAAACGCCGAACATGTAGAAAAAGGCAAGATAACGTGAGGACGAGTAAAAGATAACCAATTCCTAGGTAAAATACTGCAATAATTCCGTGACTTTTGGTAAAAGTACCTAAAGAGGTTAGAGGAGCGCTTAATTTCCACCTAAATAAACTGATAAAGTGAGGAACATTTAGCGATCCTTCGTAAGTGGAACACAAAAATCGCACGTAATCCTTCAGTCTCACTAAGACCTCAAAATACGCGGGAACGCGGTCTCCTTCAGAGCACCCGTAACAGATAGGTACAAACGCGCAAAAAAATCAATCCTTGGCAGAGAGACGCAGCACGAGGCCACCAACGCGGAATATCTGCGCCAGTTGCTAGTGTATTTGATTAAGGAATCCCTGCATACTCGAGAACATGCAACGACCTCAGCCTTGTTTCAGCAAGTTTTCCTCTTTTGAGCATTTCCACGACGGACATAACGTTCGCACCAGAAATTTATCGCTCACGAAACGCCTGTATATTACCGAAAAAGAAAAGGGAAACTGATGTTTGCAGAGCTTCATACCAGGCCAGCAACCCACGATGCGCTTTTTTATGTTCGTTGTCTCCGACACGAGACATGAACCGTACCTAATGTCTAACAAGAGACATGAAGCGAAGACCAGAATATATTTAAATTCTGTAAAGGTATATATTATTGCGAACATCAGCAATTGCCAAGAAGTCGCACCATTTAAATTCCGTACCCCAATTGCCTCATTTAGCACTTATCATATCTAAAGTAGAAGGTATGACTGAGCTTGGAATCAAAAATGAAATATTTTAAGATTCTACAAAAATATATGTCAAGCACGAATAGGGAGTAGGAATAACGGAGGTGTGAAATTTAGTCACATCTCTCTCATTAAAATTTTTAAGAACTATGTAGTATCAGGGAGATTTGGACAAGTATACAGGAAAACGCATACCTGATCTGCTCTCTAGCTCTGATCTGTGAAGAAATTGCAATACCTAAATTTTTATTACTGAGAAATAAATTTCATCCGAAAATAGTACACTTCTTGTGTAAAACACTCTGAAATGAGCTAACAAAAATTATGAATAATGAATCTTGATTAATATGATTTCAAAAGGGCAAAATATGAGCAAGAGAAAAAGAATAGGTCTCCACAACCGAGCACTCAACATTCTGAACATAAACGAAGAAAATATTATACTCGTTACACACTCCGCAATTAGTATAGTAAGTATAGAATAAAAATGCGAAAAACCGCTGCCAAAACCTGAAACCTAGGCGTGATGATGTTACCCTATGAAGCTGAGCTGTGATTCTTGTATAAATAAAGCACGAGACCCAACAGGGGCTGTGATTCACGTCTCACACCGCAGACTTGGGAAGAACTCAACCAAAGAAACAAATTGAAACAGGGTAAAATAAGGTAATTCTTTAAACACTTTTGACTTATGCTATAGAGTAACAGTATAAGACAAGTTAATGTCAAAGTTTCACGTCCCCAATGGTTCATTAAAAGTATTGTTTACGAGTTCAGCTCTAAACACAAGCCAGAGAGCAGATCTGACGCCAGCAGACAGGCCAGCTGCAAAATCCTAGCCTGAGTTTACAGCTCAACTGAGACTAAGCTTCGTATGGTTAAAGATTTCTGAATGTTCTCAGAGCTCAAATATTCTCACGGTTTCTAAGATCCTTGAGTTTTGAGTAATGCACTGCATTTAATATGTTTCGCACATTTTAAATATGTTGTGTTCTCACTGTTAAAAAAATTTGAGAGTTTTAAAATTTTATTTTTAAAACTACTCAAAAACTATGACTATTCTAAAGAATCATCAGCCGGAAACGAACGGGAAATTTTCAATGGTATTTCTTGCCAAAGCCCTATTCTTAAAATCAATTAAACATTTCTTATAAAATATAATCACAACGCTCTTCGGCAACACAAGAAATTGCAGCACTTCTAACACCCTCTCGTGCTCACCTTACCTTCCAAGCTGCACCATACGAGTACAATGGAACTGCCATTATCGCGCACAAGCCACTTCCCTCTTCAGCGTTAGCTTCAAGCGACAAGTTCCCAAATCAGCTACTCAAATTATGTTTCGCAAACAATTTGCACCGCAAGATTTTATTCGGAACGAGTTGCAAAAGAACCATGCTACTGAAAGAATCTTTACTTAAGTAATGACCACAATGTAAATTTAAAAGCGCAAACTTCCATACACCAACCGCGTGCGAGAGATTCTCAACGACCGACGCTCAAAAAGTTTTAAAGACAAGATACGTTTTTAGGAAGCGAAAATCTGACGAGTGAAGGAATGAGACAGGCCGATCTAAAATAAACCCTCCTGCAACACGTTGTATCGTTGGAATTATTTCTAAGAAACGTCAAGTGGCCAAGCTGAAGTGACGAGTATAGACACTGCGGAACACCCTCCTCTGGTGCGCTTCAACAGTTGGTAGCAAGCAATCATTTGACACAACAGCACAAAAGGTAATTCCTGAACTATTTCATTGACAGCAAGTACACTCAATCCTTTCCTAGTACTACATCATGTTAAATGTTTAGCATTTACGAATTTAGCATCTTTAAGTATTTAACATTTTAAATACTTGGTGTACAGTAACACAGCACTTGTTGTAATGGTCATAGTTGTCAAGATGGCAAGGCCCTAAGTCGTTCATAAGTAAATTAGCTACAGAGCACCTCAAATCTCGCGCGATAACAAGCGTATAAACTGCAGCATCCTATCTTTCAAAACTGACGACCGCTCACGCAGATTATGGAGCGCTCAGAAAGGCCAGTATTTCATCACCGACACAGCACGCATTTTCAGCGAGAAATTGTCCCTTAAGGAGCGAGGCACCGGCGTCTTTTAAAATACTTCCAAGTACTCATTCGTGAATCAAGTGATGGGCAGAGCATGAGCATAGAGATGAAACGCTTGGAGAAGGATGATATTTATAGCTGAGCATACAGAGCATAAAAAGCCGGGCGGACCGCCTAAGAGCTATGTTCAACACTCGAGAGCAGGAAAGTAATTTTACCCGTAAAATGAACGGTCAAAGATTGACTCAGATGATCCTTTTCTGTCGCTACAGCAAACAAATAAGAGCGTTCGAGAAACTAATGGGAGATGAACACCTGCACGATCGATCACTAGAAATAGAAATAGAATTGAATGGCTCAATATCATAGCTAAAACTGGTGTTAGAATCTCCGAGTGGGAATACCAACAGAATTCTGAAAAATGTTGTGACAAATCTAATATTTCCCTGAATTTGTATATATGCGTTCGAGCTAATGATTTCATTGTGGTAAATTAGATAGTTAGATTGCAAGACCCGGGTTCATGACCAGGAACTACTGTGAATATTTTTATGCATGGACCAAACCAAGAGCTGATTGATTAACTGAGTTGTGTGGCGCCTGGGCAGCAGCTCAGTGAATCCTATTTAAGGCCTACGATAACACTTATGCAGGCTTGTGGTTTACGTGGAGCTCCAATTATCACCTATAATATTGATAGAACATTTTTAGGAAATGACTCTCAATTTCATTGCGCGCTCATTCAACACTCCACACGTCACAGTGTTCAAAGAACGTGTGTCACTGATAGTTTTTAATAATACTTTATGAACAAATAAACTGAAATGAACGCAAAATTTTATCTAAAATCAGAGAAAAAATATAAGACACCAGATAAAGTGTAAATAGAAAACGAAGAGAATAGACTAAAGCCGGTTATTCCGCCCAAGAGTGCGAGTAAATTTCCTCAAGATCATTATCATAAAAATGCACTCTACATAGACCATCAACGTGAGACTGTTGGAAGAGAAAGGCCTTCAATGAAAATATGACCAAAACTAAGTTAACCTAATGTGGTGTTGGTGGAACAAGACAGAAAGACTGAAATTAATGGCTCACATAAACTCTGGACTTCCGCCACACCTCATCCGGGAATCTCCACCGCGACCTCACGCTGGAGCTCGGCGATCACCACAGCTACACCTACACCTACAGTGCTCGACAAAAGTCTAATCCGAGTGCGTGGGTACACTGCCATAATTTTCCTCAATTTTAGGGGCAGCAATAGGGGGAAACGTCTCTAAGTCTCTCTCAACCACGTCATCGACAGGTCTATAGGACTTACGAGGTCTACCAGACCGCTGTTTCTGAGTTGGTATGGCGTCACATCCTGCCTACCGTCCCTTTGCAACGCAACACCTTAGAACACAATCACTTATTTCAAGTTGTTTGGCAATTTCCTTAGTTTGCTTACCAGCAAGCTGGAGAGCGATGGTCTGGGCAATAGCATCAGACGACAACTGCCTTGCTTTCCCCTATAGTAAGGCCACAAACACTCCTTAAATTTGAAAAACCCAGTAATAAAAAAGCGTTGGGCAGGAGAACGAAACAGCACAGTTCTCTTGCAACAGCAGCCAAAACGACGCTGAGCTAGTGCATGGATGGCGAAGTTGTTGACAACTGGTTGATGTATTGACGTACGCCAGACCGCCGGCCCAAATTTCTGACTAAATTAAATCATCCTCATTCATGCATACCATTCCTCCTTGTCAAGCATAAATTTGGTCTCCCCCCTCGCTAACTCATCGGAGTAAATTTTTGTCGATCACTGTATCTACGTGCTCTTGTAAATATATCCATTACCGTTTTCTGATGTATCATGCCCAGTTCATGTGAAAACAAAAAATTACCCATGTTTCATTCTTCTTGGTTTGAAATAAATTGCTACAATTCGTCAGAAATTGAAACCAAATAGTTTTAAAATGGTGTACAATATTTGTTATGAGATTCATGAAATTACCTCTTTAGAACTAATGTTAATGAAATTCAAATGAAGATTTTTATTAATACTCAATATAATCGTTTCAAGAAGGAAAATCGTTATTTCTCTACATAAAATTTTCTACCATAACAAAATAAAAACTGATTCCACCTGACAACAATTTTTTCAGTGAATTAGGAAGAGGCTCCTCCACGACTCATTAAAAATCCACATGCATTTAAAAATTTAGTGCTAAAAATGCTTTTGCCAAATGAAGGCAAATAAAACTCAAATTACCACTTAAAAACAAGAAAAAAGACAGCAAAACATTCTTTCCAACGAGAACTGACAGTGGTGAGACCAAGCAAAATTAGCACTTCTTTCGAGCGGAAGAAACAACTATCTCTGGGCAGTTAAGAGGAGACTGGCTGTCAAACTGCCAGTTTAAATTAGTCTTATTCTGGTCCTCATGTACATACAAAAATTACCTATAGGACGTACCATAGAATGAACTTTCAGTTATAAAAGCGAAGGTGCAGCAAACTACAAACCTGCAATTCAACTTGGAGTAATCTCACTCATCAATACGTAATCAAGTAGCAATGAGAAAAGAAAATCCTCCGTAGCTAAATTACATCGCATTTCATATCGGGTATCAGTGCCCCATGTTAATCGAGAATGGTACTCCATATTCCCGATCTCGGTACTTCATCCTCAGTAAATTGATATCCCATACGTACTGAAGCGGACACCCACTTGCCGATGCTGTTACTCAGCGTCGCAATCCTGAGACCTGATTTTCCACAAGGCTGGGCCGACACACTCAAATGCAAGCCTGTAAATTTCTGCTCGGCACATGGGAGTAAATCGAGCACCAAAATAAAATTTACACCAGTACATGTCTTACCTCGCACAGAGCAGCGTCACATTTTCCCGCACTGAAATGAATGAATGCGAAGACATCTTCTGCGTAAGAATTAAGAAGTTGTAAATCGACTTCCTATGAATAAGTACGATGTTTGAATTTTTCGCATGTGAAGAGTGACTCTGATAACTCATGACCCTTGATTGGACCTAATCGAGTGATATCATCGAGAGACGTCTAATTTAATGCACTCATCAAGATTGGACTAAAAAAAAACAGAAGAGGAACATGAGGCCAGGTTACTGGGGCTCCCAGCTCCACTGACGTGGCCCCGCCTCTCTGAGAGCACGTGGAGCACAGTACGCGTGGAGCACAGTACGCGTGGAACACAATACGCGTGGAGCACAGTACGCGTGGAGCACAGTACGCCCTCAGTCTCCTCCAGTAAGAAACAGAACGTCGCCTGCCTCCACCCGACAGCTCCACTCACAAGAACAAAGCAACGGACAGTCACTGATATTGTCGGTGATGTTAAAATCGTCAGTGTCATCAACACTGTCAAATGTGCTTGACTTCTGAATGATGTTGACGTGGTTATCAACGTTGTCATCTGAAGTAATATCACCGATGCCTCGAGGCCTTTACATATGCTTTAGGAATGCTCCTATCATAGGTGCGATGACTTAAAATTATCTAAGATGTTTAATTTTTAATATTTCTAATGTGTTGTACGTTCCACATTTTTGCTCTCTTTAACATTAGATTCAAGTAGCTCAGATTTCCATTTTTCCGAGATGTCACAATCTTAAATGTTTTTGAACGTATTCCACTTCTCTCATTATTGAAGATCTAAAAAAATTTCAAATTATACCTTACAGGAAGCTTTGGAATTTGAACCGTAAAAAAATATTTCTAATTCTTACATGTTTCATTATACTTCAAAGTATTCCAATTGGACAAACGTTTCACTTATCGAGAACATTAGATTTAAAAAAATTTGTTTAGAAAAATACGTCCATTTTATAAGCACCAATGTCCTCAGACAATGATGAGTTTTGATTTATCTCAGAGTTTTCGATATTTGCCGATCTTCGAGTCGACGAAGCCTCGTTCGTTTACCAAACATAAGTATTATGAAACGAATTTCGCCAGCCCCGCCTAAACCACTCAAATATAAGAGAAAGTCTAATCCTGAGCTATGCGGTAGAGTGTGTTGGATTTTAATATATAACACTGCTATTTGAGAGAAATGATGTTAGGTAAGTCTTATGAAATTCCTGAAATAGATTCTTTCAAAGAGCTCTCAAACTAGAATCACAGTTTTTAAAATTCCTATCAAATTAGAATAACATCTTTTCTATTCTTCTCAAACAGAATAACGGTTTTTATAAGCATACCAAAGCTGAAAACATAAGTTTTGCTTGCGAACTAAATGTTTTAAGCATAAATTGCGCATCCATTTCAGCTATGATAAATCTAAGAAAAAAAGAGCGAAACAGTTGAGGGCGGACAGGCTTAGACGCTCACGCTTGATGTCGTTTAACGATGCGTTCGCCACGCTCATAAAATGGAAAATAGAAAACTAAATGACACGTTAGACGATAAAAAAAACTTGCGTTGAACGTACCGAGAGACGGCCTTCGAAAGCTCTCGAAGACCGTAAACGCTCGGCATACACCGAAGGCAACGAACGTCAACGAACCATCACTTCGCCCCGCCGTGGGTATGCACAAGATGAAAAAACTAGCGGTCTTGTTTTTTGAACGTTATTCCGATGTTCAGAAGAACACAAAACAAAATATTTGACTCATGCATCATAGACCCCTAAACATACTAAAGATCCACATGCAACGTTAATGATGACCTCGCTTCTTAAAAAATTCCATACAACAGATAGCGGAGCTTGAGATTCCCGCCTTCGCATAAACGTCCTAAACACGTGGATTACGAACTGTAGAAATCAACATCCGAATTGGTTTTTGACCAACTCGCGAATTCATACGACCTTTAAATTATTAAACACGCACAGCTCCAAAGGCTTTTATATGTACAAAAATGTAAGTTAAACCTCGTTATCAATAAGTTCTGTGAGGAACGGCCTCGGCCAACAACGCTCTTGATAGAAACTAACATTGCAACATTACACTTCCCCTACTGGTATACTCTAGGCTGATTTAAAAATTCATTAACCTCACTTAGATGGACTTGGACAGAATTTTTGTTAAATGAACCTCAAGCTTATAATAATAATTGCCATTTGGAAGTGAAGCAAGCAATGATAACATCTCAAATGCACTAAACGAATAAACAATAAGAAGAAAAAAGAAGAAAAGAACACATCTGTGGAAGACACCTATTGCAGGGCGAGCCTTCCCTCCCTCCACCACCCTCAGGCCTAAGAGGAGAAGCCAGAAAACAAAACCCACAGCAGACTCTCGCAACCAGCGTTGCCGACTTCACCGAGAGTAGCAGAGATTTTTTTTTTTTCGGAGCAAGCAAAGGCTTAGTCTGGAGAACACCGAGTCAGCAAAGGAAGAGCAGTAAGGACACACCCACACCTGCGCGATAAGCTCGGCGGCACTACGTACACCTCGAGGACAGGGAAGCCCTCGAAATGTGCTGAATTACTCACCCTCTCTGCGCATTTTACGGCAAGTTAACGTCACAGCTGATCAAAAATGCAGTGTTCTCAAATCGTGAAAACTCAGGCAATCTAAAAATTATGAGAGCGCAGTGCCAAAAACACCGAGTGAACTTGCATAACTTGCGTGGGGGGTCAGCTCAGTTATTAGCGAAGTTTTTTTTAAGTAATACAATGGAAGTGCTAAGCAAGCCATTTAATCCGTCACAGAATGCCTCAACCATCATCGCTCCATTATGAATTTCAAGATGCGAGGAACTGATACTTTGACAGAGGCAAATAACTTCTATTCTAATATGAAAGAAAACAAAGTACGGCTTAGAATCATTAAATATAAGGTACCAGCAGATAAATGGACACCAAATATATTAGCAGAACATAAAATAAATACCCAGTCCTAAACAGGAGTACGGAAGAACCTTAAGCAGCGAAATTATTATGTTTGATATCCTACAATTCCAAACCAACTTTTATTGTTCTAACCATTGCCCAAATAAAAAATAAAAAACTGCACATGCTCTGAAAGGAATGAATAAAAGCGTATTTGGAAAGACAGAGGAATAGCAAAAAGTTACACAAACTGCCATCTGTTTAGTAATTACAGCGAGATTAAAGGTTATTTTCAAGCGGACGAATAATTCCTGAAATGTGAGGGTCGTCAATAGAGGGCCTTCGAATACGAAAATAGCCAAACTGGAGACGATCGCTGGGGCGACCCAAAGGCCATCCTCGGGTCCTCGTCTGGCCGGGGAACAGAGTCTCGTTCCCTCAGAAACCTGAGCAGCGCACCACAAGAGGAGGAATCAGCCCAAACATTGAGCAAATCCCTACCCTGATGTCCCAAGTCATCGCCATGGGACCTAATTTAATGCTGTCATACATGTACAAATTTATATAAAACACACATCTAATTCTTAGAAAAAACTAAATTTTTTAAACCTATCCTGGAAGAACTTGACATTACTCTATACGTAATTAAAAACAAAAGCATAATATTCATTCAGCACAATGAATTTTATAGAACATGTCACAAATTGAAATGTATTGATACGCGTTCTACGAAACAAGTTTATTTCATTTTTGTCTTAACAAATTTAGTGCAAATGCAAATAAGAAATATTTGCAGATAAACTATCTATCGAGGAAAATCCTTCGTGCAAGGTCGGGGAGACTAATAAATAACAGATGTGCATTGAGTCCAGGATAATAAATATCTTAGAACGCCGTAATTGTCGAGCTTTGAATTCCCAAAAATTCTGATTCACGGGATTCTTTATTTAAACCCTAAGTAAAAGCTCAGGAATCTGTCACCTTAATGAAAAATTCATGAACGTTTCTACTCGTATCAAATTTCTGATCAATTTGTAACATTTTGTTATCCGTGTATCAGGGTGCTCTTCCAACTTTACTGTCACTTTCCGAAGCCGGACGCAGCTACCTGCAAGAATAATTGAACAGGAAAAGTAGCTCACCAGTTCCTTGCCTGCGAAGTCTTGTTTGCTATAGGCTACATGAGCTCTTATCAAACTTGTACCGTCAAACAGCCTGATACTCAAATTCATGCATACTGGAGACCACACTTTAGTGCACACCGCAGTCGCTGTACTGGCCTCTAATGCCATGCTGAGGCTACGACGTAAGTAAAACATTTAAACTTGTCATATGATGCCCAATTTACATGTGCCAAAGTCCAGTAAAAGTATTTAGAAACCATTTTAGAATTGTATTCGAAGATTTGAGAAAGTATCGAAGAATATAAAAACAGAGTTCACGATAACGAGGCCAAGCATTGAAGCAGAGAGAAAAATACGTTGATGAGCGTTGGGGTCAGAAGTCAGTGTACAGCGGACCAGAACATCATTGCTGAACTGAAAAAATGGAGTCCAATTCCTAATCCAACAGCAGCCGAGACGTGTCTAATGCAAACTAAACACGAAGAGCAAAGCATGGAAGCTTGTGCAACATCCACGGCATATCTTTTCGAGCTTTAAAAAAAGCTTTTTCTTGCAAAAAACTTGAAGATTTTGTTCACTATCAACAATATTTTACTTTTAAAATTATTGAAAATAAATTCGTAGAAGGAATTCAATGTATATAAATAAACGTGCCCTTGAAATCGTGTTTTCGAAAAGTTACATAACGAGTGTCATGAGATGCGCATTGCACTATGAAAACATACTAATTATTATGTAAATGAGTAGTGCATTCATTTGCTGTTCAGTGTTTATTGTTTTACCAGAGCCCATGTGGGAAAGTGGCTACTATGACCACGAAGGACGTGAGAAAACTTCATTGCCCCGAGTTTATGTCACGAAAACGGGCAATTTGACGCCAGCGAATGAGAGACGGTTACAAAAGAATGTCTACCCCTCATTATGAGACAATAAATTGATGATGAGGTAAGCAAATCAGTGTTGATCAAACTCAGGTCCTGAGCTTGAGTGAGTCCGGCTAGCAACTCCCAGCTGTGGGAGTCCAGACGCTGAGTCGACTTTTTTTAATCGAATCTCAGGAGTGGCATCCAGAGGCTGCAGGTCGTGGCGGTGGTTACCGCAGCGGTGGAGCAGCAGCCTCACGTGGCCATGCCATATTGACATCATTAACTTAAACTCACCGCAAGATATATTCTTACGGTTATGCATTTGTTCTAAATGAATGATGTACAGACATCGGTAATTCAAACTCATCGCGAATATCTTCTTACTGCGCTGCATTTTTTTTTAAATGAATCAGTTGCATAATTGAAAGGAAGGAGTAACATGCTGACATATAGAAAACGCACAGAGCGGGGATTTTTTTTAAATCAAGACATCCAAGGACTTGTTGAAGATTTTGGTTTTGTCTAATGTAACTCGGCAATAATCAGGTAGTAGTACTTATGAAGGCAAAACATGCGTCAATCTTTTCGCGAAACAATGCAATCTTTATCGATACTCGAAAGAAAACGCTAAATAATCAAAGTGCACGTGTAGCTTAAAGGAAAATCAACTCTGGCAAATTATGAAGGCTCGATACTAAGAATTTCTCAATAAGGTAAGTTTTTGAAAAAGCACATGAAATATTCGGCATCACACAAGGTGATAGGTGCAACGCAAAATGGAAGGCAGCACCCGCACAAAATGTACGGAACACAGCCTAGACTAGCGCCAAGCGCCCCAGTCGCAGCTCAGGGGCCCGTCGCTCCAGTACCGACGCCAGGCCTGCGTCACACTTCGCAGCCTGGAGCTTACAGGCAAAAAGATTGTAGCAAAAATGTGCGATCAGAATTAGCAAAGCCGCCTATGGAATAAAGTACTTGACTTTATCATGAATATTTCCGTATTACATGAGAAAAAGACGATGACTTAAATACTTTTCGAATATAGTAATATTTTTTGACCGAGTTTCAAAGTACACAAATTTCCTGACAACGTAGTCTTGGCCCAATGGCTTCAAGAGTTCTGTTATGTACAACATATTTACCCTGTATTTCTAGGCAGT